>JZLH01S0604819.1:23793-31293 GCA_001188425.1 Eucidaris tribuloides | reverse complement strand
GTACTTCTACTACTACTACTGCTGCTGTTGCTACTACTACTACTTCTTCTTCTGCTACTTCTTCTTCTTCTTCTACTACTACTTCTTCTGCTACTTCTTCTTCTTCTTCTACTACTACTTCTTCTTCTTCTTCTTCTTCTTCTTCTTCTTCTTCTACTTCTACTTCTCCTTCTTCTTCTTCTTCTTCTTCTTCTTCTTCTTCTTCTTCTTCTTCTCCTCCTCCTCGTCCTCCTCGTCCTCCTCCTTCTTCTTCTTACATTTCTACTTGTTTTGTTCTATTGAACTCTTTTTCGTTTTCTTTTTCTTCTCCTTTCTTCTGTTCTTCTCATCACAATCGTCACATCTTCACCATCATTCTCTTTTTCTCGTACTTCTACTACTATACTGGTGCTGATGCCAATGCTACTACTACCACTACTTCTACTATTACTACTTCTATGACAACTATTTAATATACTACTTTATCTTCTTTAACTACTGCTTCTTCTTGTACTCACGAACTTAGAAAATGTCAAGTTTGCTAGAGTTAAGAAGTAATCCTTGACACGACACAATTCATTGCAACACACGACGATGTTTTTACATTTTTACTCTGTGGTAAAGTTCAACCTGCTCTTTCCCGCCTTGGGAAAGTTGGCGCGCAATTTCGCAGTGCCATATACGAGGAGATGAATCTAACAGGTTGGTGATCCCCTCTATCGTCCCCAGTGTGTTTGCTATTACAGGAACAAGAATACAGAGAAAACGATCGAACACACTCTTGCAAATGATTGAGGCATTTTCTGAGTGTCGTATTTGCGCTTACGAATACTTCGCGTTTTTTTTCTTCTTTTTTTTTTCTTCTTCTTCTTCTCTGTCTCTTATCTTCTCTTCTTCTTCTTTTCTCTTCTTCTTTTCTTCCTTCTTCTTCTTGCTTATTATTATATTATAATCATCATCCTTATATTACTACTTCCTTTTGTTCTGTTTAATACTTTTTCGTTTCTTTTCCTTCTTCTTTACAGTCGTCATCATCTTTCCCATCATTTTCTTTTTTTCTCGTACGTCTACTACTATCATTGCTGCTATTGTTATTGCTGCTATACTACTACTTCTACTAAAAGTACTACTACCATACAACTATTTATTGTTCTACTTCATCTTCTAGAAGTACTGTTTCTTCTTGTACTCGCAAACCTAAAAAAAAATATCAAGTTTGCTACAGCTTAGAATTTATCCTTGACACGACACAATTCACTCCAACACACGGCGATGTTTTTACAATACTCTGTGGTAAAGTTCAACCTGCTCTTTCCCGCCTTGGGAAAGTTGGCGCGCAATTTCGCAGTGCCACATACAAGGAGATGAATCTAACAGGTTGGTGATCCCTTCTATCGTCCCTTGTGTGTTTGCTATCACAGGAACAAGATACAGAGAAAACATCGAACACCACTCTGCAATCAATGCTTGAGGGCAATTCTGATGTCGGATTTGCGCCTATACGAATACTAGCATAGAAATGTCATTCTTCGCGGGTTTCATTCGCTTCATCCCAGGGAGTAGCTGGAAAGATGAGAGATGAAATATCACAGAGACAGCGGTAGGCAACGAAGAGGCCACGTTTCTAATCACACCAAATTCCATGTAGTGTGTCGAGACTAATTGCAACTTGCGAAAGAAAGTAATCTTTCATCCTATCAGGTTTCTGATCGCATTGAAAACAGTGAGGAAGATAATACAAATCCTTCGTTCCACCATTTTGTACTGTCGAGACCCGATGACACGATCAATTTAGATATTACGTAAATTTGATGGATTGTGATGAGTTTATATCAACATCCAGATCTATCTACCCATATGTCTCCCTATATATCATTTATACATCCATCCATACTGTATTGTCCATTAATGTAAGGGGCGTAGATAGCCGGGGATGAGGAGGATTCAACTCGTGATAGTTCCCGGAGGAGGATGACATTTACAATGATCATTGAGTTTTCAAGGAAAAGAAATAATATAAACCTTTTATGCTACGTATATTCAATGATAGATGTAAATACGTGATAATTATTATTATTATTATTATTATTATTATTATTATTATCATTATTATCATTATAAGAATAATAGTTATAATGAAAATTAAATAATTACGAATGGTTTCATATTAGTACAATTAAAATTGATAAATCAAATCAAATATACGTCATCTTTTAATTCACAGCTTTCAAGTTTGTGTTTATTAAAGCTGGATAGATATATAGACAGATAGATGGATAGATGGATAGATAAATAAATGAATAAATAAGCAAATAAATAAACAAACAATGAATTAATTAATTAATTTTAATGTATGTATGTGGTGTAAAGAGTGTATCCGCCCGTTTATATCTGACTGATGGAATAAGCAATTTCACGCCCTCGGGTTTTCACGAAAACTAAGTGTACACAGTTACAGTATATGTAAATGTATCATCGGTGCATAATACGCTTTTGCAAAAAGGCACATCAAAGATTCATAAGACAAATATCTATACAAATTTGAGAATTAAGATATGCTGTTCGTTCGTCGTGGCATGATGTAAGCACGTTTTAGCACTTATCTTAACTGTAGTCAACGGGTTGTTGATTTTAGACATCGTCGGAATGCGAGAAGGAATGAACGGTAATTCGCTGCGGGCACTCATCACATGCACCCTAATGGACCTGTAATAATAACGGCTACTGTTTACCCATTTCGCATTAAAAGGCATATTTTCCAGGGTGAGAAACATCTTTACAACACAGAGACAGTGCGCAAGAGAGATGTTCGTGGTTTTCTCAGCAGTTTCACGTCACATTTCTGGTAAACTACAACAGTGTAAAAATCAAATAGAGCATATAATTATTTTTAGCTAGGTAAAAGTGGGCGTTATTGATTAGCAGGAGTAAATGTTTGGTTTCATTTTGATCCAACTAAAACAGATACATGAAATTTGGCGTTTTGTGATATCTTCGGATGATTAGTTAAGAGTAATACTGCGAGAGGGCTCATATTTTGTTCAGATTGTGTGTCTAACGGGTTTATAAAATTCCAATATTTATAAAATCAACGGTCATTCTTTTTAGATAATATAAATTCGTACCCCTTTATTACTTTCAAGAAAACTGACCCCTTTTCCCCAAGTTTTTAAAGAGATTTTGTATTTAAAATTATACATAATTTTAATTCTTGGACTTGATGAGGTCCATTTAGGTGAAAAAAAATCGAAAATACTGTTTTTAGTGTGTATACACTATCACATGTCAGGATCTTGAAAATAAAAGAAAACTGGTCATTAAACAAATGTGTACCTAATTATACGAAGCCTATCGGCAACCAAGTTGGTGATAAATTTTGTATATGTACATATTGAATGAATCATTATTTCCAGTAGAAAGAGAAAGTAATTTTCTACAGACTAAAACTAAAATGAGATAAGGAGATACATGTATAATTTTTACCCATCTACATTCAATTCGAAAATAAACTACTTTGATATGTATCTGCGTTGTAGATTAATTTGCTACAACTGAATCACTTTTTGTAATCATGCTACTGGCTCAACCCATGCGGAAAATGTCATTTGGGTATTCACCGTGAATAGTAAATTAAATTGAAATACATACAAACAGAACAAAGCAATACAGTAACGACAGTTTACACCTACAACCGACCATCTACGATGGTAATATGCTAGTCAAAATTGTGTTTGTTATCCAAAGGTGACTGCCAAACTGAGCGATCATTCATCAATCATTCAGTGGAATTAGAACATTTAGTTTTATCTAAATATTCCAAGCAAATGTATTCTGATATAAGTTGATATTTAAATTATATTCAAGGACATTACTAACGATGTAAATAACAACTATTACGAAATCGTAGAATGTTATATATGTATACTTTAACAAGTCAGATGATAAAAAGCTATAGTTGATAAACTCTGACAAGGATGTACTTGTTGGTGTATTTCAAACCAACCACAGGTAATGCGACTATAAGATCAAGACATTCCACAGCCTCGTTGTTTCGTCTCCGGGATCTACAGAATAGAAACAACTGCACAGTAAAAAATACTAAACACCTTTATAAACACTTTAACACGTTTATCTGGAAATCATAAACACGCTTAGGTAGAAATTCCTTATATCACATATATCATATCAAAAGTTTGTATTTATTTCTGGAAATTTATAAATACTTGAACACGTTTCATAAACAGGTTTAAGTGTTTAGCTGTTGAAAATCGTAAACGTGTCAAAAATTTTTGTGAAGATCTAAACACTTAAGTGTTTAGGTGTTCATAAAAAAGTTTGTTGACACATTTATGATTTTCAACACGTAAACAAACGTATTTATGATTTCATATTGAACGTGTACAAGTGTTTACGAAGTTTTCCAGAAATAAACACGAACTTTTGATATCATATAGGTAAGAAACAGAATTTATAACTGAACGTGTTTACGATTTACAGATAAACGTGTCTAAGTGTTTATAAAGTGTTACGGAAAATGTTTATAAAAGTGTTTAGTATTTTTTACTGTGTGTTTAAAATTTAATATATTAATTTAGCCTACTCACCTTGACTTGACATGTATGGAGAGGGTGTTGAAACTGACACCATCCAAAGTAACGAGCAAGTTAATTCTAAATGCAGTCCAATATTACACACCACCACTCATCCCCAAAGAGTACAGTTGGATAACTGTTGAGAAAGTTGTCTAATCCACGGGCTGTCGTTTAATTTCATAAAACCTGACGGAGAAAACAGAAGAGAAGACAATGTGTTGTTGACTTGGAATTACATGTATTTCTTTTCGGCGGAATAATAATGTCTCATTGATTTAGTACACTACCTGTATACATTATTCAACGGAAAATGCTATTTTTTTTGTAGTAACACACTCTAAAACTGGTTGTGTAAAAGATTTTACACAAGTTGTGTAAATTCTACACAAAAGTTGTTTACAGTTTATACGACTTGTGCAAAAAAATAACACAACAGTTGTTTGGTTTATTAGTGTTGTGTAATTTCTACACAAGAAGATTTAGAGTGCATTGACATCATCCACGAACACACAACTTGCCAATAATCTGAAATTACACAACTCTAATACTAAGCAGAACGAATGTATACAATAACTACGGAACAAAAAGTACGGTGTTTTTCTTTTACAAAATACATGATCCACTTCTTTAAAAATTGAATTGAAATGTACGAAACCAGCAAATAAAATCCATGTGGAGATATTTCAGAAGTACGCAGTCTGAAACCAAGCTGTAAATCCTCAGGAAAACCAGCAGAGCATATATGCATATACTGGGTTAATATATGACTATAGGAAGTACACATGACCTCTATAGACATGAAATAGACGCCCCCCCCCCACTACCCTTAATCACCATGAGCTGGAAACAAGCTAAAACAGAGTGGCATTTTAAGTCCCGTACGGTTGTCCATTCCTCGTATTCTCTCTATTTGATGACCATACACTCATTTACGATCAACATTGAAAAATAAGACAGAGCTTGCAATGACATGTACCAGCGAAATAATGGGACGCAATCACAGCAAAATGACCGAATGTACGATGAGCTGTACAAAACTATAGTCAAACGTAACAACAAAATCCTCCATCGTGTTTTGTTCCTCACGTAATCTGACACTAAACAAAAATATTTGCGTGGTATTTTAACTTGTTGAGGAATTATGAAACGATTATTTCACCAAATTGCAGAATTCTCAAGTTAACCTTAGGGTTCGGTCCGTATCACATTGTCTTCTATTGCTACCACAGAACATTTGCTTTACAATAAATGTCTTCGCTCTATTTTCTTACGTTGAAGTTGGTCATATTATCCACATATATTATACGTATTTTATTTATTTATTTATTCATTTATTTATTTATTTATTTATTTATTTATTTATTTATTTACTTACTTACTTACTAACTTACTTACTTACTTATTTATTTATTTATTTATTTATTCATTCATTTATTTATTAATTTATTTATTTACTTTCTTACTTACTTACTTAATTACTTACTTTCTTATTTATTTATTATTTATTTATTTATTTATTTATTTATTTATTTATTTATTTAATTACTTATTTATTTTTTATTTTTTATTTATTTATCTATTGACTAATTTGCTTATTTAGGCATACATTTATTTACATATTTATTTATCTCTTTATTCACTTATTTATTTATTAATCTTTTTATTAATTCATTTGTGTATTTATGAAATAGTTATTTATGTATTCATTTATTCACTCATATTACAACAGTGTAGTATCAATTCAAGACCATTTTTCATTTCTGATTTCAATATTTTTAAATGAAGAGAAGAGATAAATGCATATATATGAGGAATACACGTATTTGACTGCGTATGCTGTTCAGTTCGTGAAGCCAAGAAAATAATTATTCTCCAATATCATTGACAAGACTGACAGCCACCATTATCTCAAGTTGTTTTGTCGTTTGGAATGGTATATAATTATCCAATTGAATTGGGAAGGTAAATTGAAGGAATAATTCCTTCTTATCTGCTCTAAGAAGCTACCTAACCATCTTGGTGTTTGCGATACGGTGTACACGGTAAAATATAAACCATGATAAAACGCGTCAGTTCTAGTCAGTGGCATAACCAGGATGTTTATTTTAAGGGTCATGACATAGTTTGCTTGAGTGCTCAAATGCTTCTACATTTTGACCGGTGCTTCTATTATTTCATCAAATTTGGAATACCGACATCAATAGTTATGGATTAGTTGTTTCTCGTGCCCTTCCTCATATCATTTTACCTGTTTTCCCTTGTTTTTCCTCTCCACTCTGTATTGTTAGTTTTTGTCCTGTTTTTGTCCCACTAGTTAGTACCGGTACATTGTCCAAGTGTTAACTGTTTCGTTTGTCCCCGAACGTTCTAAAGTACCAAACGGGGCCTACAAACGACAAGCCCGGCTTCAATGGTTTCCCATTTCCATCCTTCTTTCCATGATACATGTGTTTGTTTGCTTTTATTTTTGTTTTTGTTTTGTTTTTGTTTTTTTTTGTTTTGTTTTGTTTTTACCGCAAAATACCATGCATCCGCACAAATATTCTCAAATTTCTATTTTCCGCATGACCGGTGCAGTATATATATTTCATATTCACATAATATGATTTTATGTATGCTATGAATATATGTAGATCGTATTATTTTTAATGTCACCGTACATGTTTAATCACTTTCTCGTGTTTATGTACTTCAGTATGCAAATGTACACATGTATATACATGTACATTACCCTGTTACGTTATTCGGCAATATAATAAAGGAAATGAAATGAAATGAATATACGAATGCTTATTTGGAGACTTTTAGGCGTCTTTTCCGGAATATGGGACAGAATATGAATCGTGTCACCTGTTAACCTTTTAAACAATTACAACAGAAACCCCCCCCCCTATTATTTTTCTGATAGCCTATATATATATATATATCA
>JZLH01S0604817.1:52718-64658 GCA_001188425.1 Eucidaris tribuloides | reverse complement strand
AATTCTGCCGACATGGTGAATTGTTGAAATCCCTAAATTGCCAGAAATAATCCCTAGTGCGTTCCACCTGGCAACGCTGCAGGGTTACATGGGGCGGCGCCCCAGAAAACGCTTAAGATTAGGTAATTTTAAACATTTTTACCAGATCCAGAAAATGTTTAGCAAAGTCACATTTTGGTGTTAGCTCTATGTTATGTATGAATTGTTCTCATGACAATGTCCAGGGTGGCCATGTTAGGCTACTTAAAGGATGACAGTTGGAGGAATGGCCACTATGGGGATATTCACACTTACACCTTCTTCTTTAAAAGCGCATGATTTGATTTACATTTGCCAAGACTTGGCAGGAATGATCCTCAGGCGAGGGGATTCAAGAACATTCAAATGTACACCTGGCCCCCCTGAGGGTAACCCGGGCACAGCCCCAACATCCTTCGATCCTTTTTAGTGTACAACAGAACTTGAATATTAGCGCTAAATAATGCCGACCCCAAAACAAACTCCGATGATCCTTCTTTAGCCTAATCGGTACTTAATATTAGCGCAATATATCTGACCCTTAAAAAAACAAACTCCTGACGATCCTTTTTAGTGTAAAACGGAACTTAATATTAGAGCTAATAATGTCCGTACCCTTAAGAACGTACTCCCGAGTATCCTTTTTAGCATATATTGGAACTTAATTTTACGCTATAAATGTCCGACCCTAAACAACGAAACTCCTGAACTCAAGGACAGACCTGTGGAAATATTGTGTCTTTATGATAATCTATAAAAAAGGGGGGTTTGCCTTGGGGTTTGTACAGATGTGGAAACGAAAAACCCCTCATTTTTTATTTTTTGCCCTCCCCTTATAAGCCAAATAAGGGGATTTTTTGTAGCGAACTTTTTAATTACACGTAAACAACCAAAAGTGTTGCCGTCAATTAGAATTAAAACAATTAGTCGGGGGGGGGGCACGGCGGTAAACGCAACTTTCAGTAACCTCTGGATGGCCCATAGAGAGTAAATCGATAAGAAATTTGCATCCCATTCCCATATTTTAGCAGGATCATATTAGTTAAATCTGAAACATTTTTTTTTTTACATGAGAAGGATATGACAACTGCATTTTTCCCTTTGTCCACTCCCTCTGATAATCCTTCTGAGGCCAAATGGTGACCACCCTGTGAATGTACATGAACGACGCATCGACTTGGCTTGGAGGGACGTTGGGCCCTGTATGCCCGGCGTCCCCAGGGCGGAGGTGTGCGTGACCATTTGAGTGATCTTGAATCCCCTTCTTCCTGATGGATCATTCCGCCAAATTTGATATAATCAAATCATGCGGTTTTAAGATAGAATGTGTTAAGTGTGATTATCCTCATACCCTAACCCCCAACCTGTTCATCCCTCAGTAGCCTAAATTGGCCCACCTGGGCATTGTCATGAGGAACAATTATATCAGATATAGAGCTATAACCACAATGTGACTGGCCCTAACCATTTTCTGGATCTATGTGAAAATGTTTAAAAAATTGCCTAATTCTATAGGGTTTCTGGCGCCCTGCCCCTGTACCCTTCAGGGGGCCAGGTGTTACCCTAAGGATGATTTCTGCCATATTAAGGCATTTTTCAACGATTCATCACGGCGGCCATATTGGAATCCAACAATGTTGGGGGGGGGGATTTTGTCAGGCTGTTCAATTAATCTATTGTTTGACTCAGCATGTCAACTGCCTGTGTCCTATAATATCTTTACCGCAGGGATTCATTCAGTAGCCCATATATTTGATATATCAATCTTTCCCCACAGTGGGCCAAGCTGGAATTCATGTCAGATTCTGGCTCGGCAAATTGCTGAAATAAATGCCCAAAATACACCTGTATGCAAAAAAATTACACTTTTCTGTCGGAAGTGTAGCTTCTTTTTCCATTAATGTGCCCCACTAATTGATATGGTTGCTGTAGAAAGTATGGATACAAAGTTTCGGGATCGACGCATTGTTGTTGAGATTAAGCGGACTTCATTGCACCGATGTGACCTCTTACCTGCATCCCAGAATGTTGACATTTGATGATTTTATCAAACGCACTTAAATCCAAAACCAGCACATCACCCAAATGCAAATGCAGCCAGTTAAGGTACAGTGTTTTGATCTTTGTAGGGGCTTTTAATATGAAATTTTCATTTGACCTTTTCGCTAATAAACCTGTATTTTCAATTGCTACCTTTGCATAACTTTCCCCTTTAAAAATATGTCAATCGTAACTATTTACTATGTGATCTATAGATGATAGTCACAAAGTGTTGTTCATATTTTGGGCAAATTCTGCAAAAGGGTATGACATCATTTGGTAAATAAACTGTTAGATTTATGAGAAAAAATATGTTTTGATATTTTCATTTTTGGGAAAAAATGTCAAAATAAGGCTTTTTTTTGCACCCACAATCATCACGAAAGTCCACACCATAAAACCTATCAAATGTGGTATCAAATTGTTAGGAAATTTTAATTTCCTTTTTAAATGCAACCAAGTTTATGGATTGGATGTGCTAACAAATTTCTTATCCCAAAAACTTGACCTTTCTCACATGGCGAGCCATCTTTGGCGGCCATCTTGGAAAATGCCGGCATGTTCCACAGCCTCGATTTTCCGCGCTTGATTTTTAGTATGTCTTATTTTTAACCATATTTTGAGCCCATAAAACTTGGAATGGTTTCTGGTTGCAATTAGTGGTGGGTATCCATGGTAATTTCAGTACGGGGTCTACTACCTAAATATGCAAGATCAATCAAATTGCTTTTCAAGAGAATATCCATTCATAATTGTTATAACGAAACATATGTGTTTTTTTTATCTCTTGCCCTCCAAAAGTGTATATGTTCATGTTTCCTAGGCATCGTTTGAATGTAGACTAATGTTCTTCATTCTTTGACACACTACAATAAAAAAATCAGAGTTTGTAATTAGTACTAGAGTTAGACACAAAGAAACTTCCTCTGATCCTTCATGTTTGCAGCATCTCTGATAAGGTCTAAAATGACTCTCAAAAATTTGCGTGTCAAATCAATCAATTTAAGTTCCTCTAATGTGAAAATCATTGGGCGACTACTTCAGTTTATTCCCAACATAGACTGCTGTGTGTTTTCAGAAATTCTTCTCAGTGAGACTATTCACTGTGCGCATTTCTATCTGTACTATTTTTACCAGTGGACAGTATAACTGTCTGAAGTTTTGTGTTCGGAGTGTTTATTTGTCCATTCAACACTATCATGTAGGTCAGAGAGTAAAATGTAGACAGATATTTTTAAATCGGACTTCCAACATTGTTTATAGTGTCTTAAATCTGATGTGAAATAGTCTGCATGTGCCGGGTGCCCCTATTTTACGATTAAGTGCCCCTTTTGGGCTTTGACCCCCACGCCAACCGAAAATATGTTCCTCCACGCGCCCCTGGGGAATTTCAGTTTTCGACCTATTTTAATCCTATTATTTTTCTTTAATACATAAACTCAGGACTAATTCGATCATATAACCGACATTGTGGCACACAATTATAATGCATGTGAGGATACTCCCATTTTATGAAATATCTTCACTTGCCTATTCATTTAAGTTACTTCATACTCTTCCATGACGGGCCACTATTGTATCACGTGATTTTGAAGGCGTAAATCACCCGGGACTGCAGAATCAAATCCACGCTCTCTGAACTCCCAATCAGCGCGCTTTTTGACCGCAGATTGACAAGCGCGAGTTTAAGGAGAACCGGTTTGGAAAGACTCCCAACAACAAAAAATTGCTCAAATTACATGTATTTACGTCTGATCGCAATACTGGTCTCTCGCGATTTAAATATGGTAAAGGATCTTCAGATAAAAAGAGAGACCAACACACCTCGCAAAGAAAAAAAGTGTTTATCTATCTTCTTGGACACTGGATATAAGGGGCGGCGCTGGAATTAAGTGAGTTCTCTACATACCTATTAAAGATGATGGCCTTTCTGCTTCGAAGTCATTATTTTTTTTATGCACTTAATAGGTATCTTGAGGTGGCAACAATTGACCTAGCAATCATGAAGATTGAAGCGCATGTTAGTGTCTCAACTTAGTAAGGCCACTTTGACTTTGACGGCAAGAATAAGTGAGGAAAAGATATAAGAGACTGCGATAGTTAATGGCTGTTGTTCCAATTGATATAATTTCGCTGAAGAGGTCCTTCTGTAAAATATAGGTTCAGTAGCTCGTACATCCCTCTTCATCATTTACGATGTTTGTAATTCGCACCATTTTGCTTATGAAGATAGGATAGCGGCCACATTTCGTATTTCGTTCGCATTAGCACTTCGGTGGTTGTCGATTGTTCTGATATATGATAAGCACACGTCGGAGGACAGTAATGACCTCCAGACTGGCTCATATTATTTTGTTTGGTTGGACTATGAGCTCGCTTTTCAAGGGCACATCAAAAACCAGTACTTCACATGAGTTTGGTTAATCACTGAAACTGTCATCTAGCTAATGCGCTTATTGTCAGTGTGTAGGATATTAAATGTTATTTCACCTCACTCCGATTTTAGCGGTTGAGACATTTGCCGCAATCTTATGTATTGTGTAATTTATAACAGATGCTTATTCTCTGAAGATGTTTCCTTAGGAACTCTCTTTGTGGTCTCCTTTTTGCGTACTCGTGGGTCTTTGATTATCTCTTGCTGCCCTCGCGAGAAGAAAGGTAGACTATATGTAGTTCATTTTGACTTATCCTTGGATTGAAATGAAGTATTGTTTCTTCTTGGCCAATAATAAACGTTCATTAGCGATATCGTTGATAGATAGGACCCTTTCAGATATACTCGCGTATGCATAGGCATTTATATTCGTTGTTATTAGCAATACTGTACCAGACATAGATATAGGGACAGTCTTGGATCATAATATTGCATATTTTTGAAAACATTGGTTATATGCCCTCAACTGTATAAGATCTTGCTCGTGATATATATACGCTGGATCGTATAAAACACAAACTTTGAACACATTGATTTGCGTATCTGGTTGCCGTCGGCTATGATAATCCTGATTCTACCGGATAAATGTCCCTAATTGGCAGGGTTTGTGTATTTGTGGTTTCTGATCACGCCTATTTATAGTTGTTGTGTGCTGTGATCTTTCCCGTATTGAATCAGTACGTGAATGCCAGATATTTCCCTAGTTGCCATTCAGCCCCATATTGATTATTCGGCTTCTATATTTACGTGGCTTGTTCATGTGACTGTGTGTGAGAGCTCGCCCTATCTGAATTTAATCCATGAGCCACTACGCCAACACGTCAGATTTTGGCTGTACAAGGAAACCATTATCTAGTTTTATTGCTAAAGTATGCCGTTCTTTGACAATTCATAGTAGCAACCTATAAATCACTTTTGTGAAATCGCGATTCCTGTTGATGTGCGGTACTATATACTACGAGTGACATGACCGATTTATCAGAGATAGTTCTCTCGCATGGATGTGTGGTTAGCCTTGCTTGGTGCTGTGGCGTGTGGCCGCACAACGCTTACACAGGTTTTGATAATTTGTTGTTCTTAGCACTATTTTTGTGCTCGATGATCTCGTCATTAAGCTAGAGGTGCATTCTAGGACAGGTTCTAACATTAATATTTTAGCCGTCAACATTTTCGCAGTGACTAGTCGTGTGTGTGTGTGTCGGATGTTGGCCTAGTTTGTAGTGCTGTGTAAGGGGCTGACTTATCCTGTGGCAGTGATTATTGGTAGCTGAAAATACATCTTAAGTTATTTCGGACCCATTATTTCCTCACAGATGTCCCTGAATATCCCCAGGTAACAATCGAATTTTGTCTTCCATATAGATGTGCGTGTGTCTTACAGTCAGTACGTAGTGTGTGTCTCCTAGAAGCCGCTCATAATCAGTCTTCGTACTAGCGTCTCATACTTTTGCCTGATACGACGAACTGTGTAATACCGGCGGGTCATAGGCCTGCTAGGGTCGATGGCGACATGACGACACTTGAGATTTTAGGAAGTGCAAAATGCTAATGTTGTTCAGTTTCCCGATGAATGATGTCTGAATATCATCTAGCCGATAAGAAAAACTTTTCGTTAAACATGTTTCATCGTCTCAGTAGAAAAAATATTTGGTTCAGCATCGTTTGGCTAGTTATTCCACATGTTTAATTTCTTATACTGTAAATTATTTCCGTTAACAATTGGCATTTTCTCTTTATATTCAGCACGTTTGGACCTGGCTTTCCTTTAAATGAACAGATGTGCGCAAACGAATATTCTTACCACTTGATGAATTTTATTTATGTTCCATAGTTGGTTTATTTACCTACACCATGTTTTAATATGATTTATAAATACAGCGTGGTATTGTGCAAGGCTAGAAAGATACTCATTGTCAGTGTTTCATTTTGCTTGTGTACAGCCCATCTTACAACCGGGTCATTTCAACGGTGTGTTACAAAACTTTTCAGGTGTGGTCCGTGCGGTTGAAAGTATTTTTTCCATTATTGGATCTTTGTTCCACGCTGTTTCTTGGGATGAAGCAATTACCCTTTTAGGGACTGTTGACGGTAATGCTACTCGTCACAGTTTTGATTTCTAGGGAGACTTCAATAAACCATACAGTGCTATTGGCATTTTCGAATTATGGGCGTATACTACTAGTCTCTGCATAGCTGTGCCATAGATTCATTGCAAGACGCAGAGGATAATCTTAACCCTAGATTTTCAATAGATGAAGCTTTATGACCTCACTCAAGACTGTATTCTACCTCTGGCCTGTAATGTAGTAATATTGTCCTCTAAAGAAAATTCCGCTTAGTACATTCGAAACTTTGGGTCGATCCACCCAATTTGGTCCATTTTTTATAGCGTGCATGTAACAATGTTTCAAAATGTTGATAACCTTTCGTTGCTTTTCCATCAAATTAGAGTTGAAACTTTGTGATTTGCCTCAGGGCTTTTCGGATTGTTTTGAAATCAAATTGGTCTGAGCACTCCGAGACAATATTTGATTTTTTCCAAATACAATCCGATAAGCCTTCAGGGGCAAAGCATAATGGAGCATCACTTGTGGCGATGATATGATCAGGAATGGTTAATAGGGTTTTCCATTACTGAAAATCTGTGTGCCGTTTGCCACAAGATTAATTTATCATGAATTATTTTGGCATCGGAGCTTGCTAAATTTCCTGGCATCCTATCCGGCCTCGGCGGGCTCTTTGTATTGGAATATTCGGCCTCGGTTCTGGGCCTAGACCCTTCGAGCCTCTGGCCTATGTACTTGTTCCTCGGGTGGGTACTGAGCTTGGCCTTTCGTACCCTATTTTTTGTCCTGTTGTGGTGATCCTGGCCCTTGACGCTCGGCCAGTGCGGGGACAAGACCCAGGGGCACATTTCCGGTCGGTAGCACACCACTTGAGTTTACAGACCAATTACTGGATGAGATTGTCTTTGCACAGACACAAAATGAGGTGCGTTACCCTATATCATTGCTGTTTAGTAATTATTGCAAAGAGATCACTGTTAAACTTTACCATTCTATGACACACCAGGGAATCCTCCTCTAACCATTATTTTCATGGACTCCTCAAAGCTATGTGAGGTCTCCTTCATTGTGTCGCGTGTGATTTAGGGTTACCAAACCCTTGAACTATTGAATTTGACCAGATGTGTAGAGCCACATAACTCACAAAGCATGTGTTTGTAGTCCATATTCTACAAGCAACATATCAATAGTGCAGCACATATATGTGAAATAAGATGTACACTTCCGGAAGAAAGTTGTTCATGTAGATGTGTTTTTTGGTGATGTGGTGTGACATTACAGTGTTATTTTGTGTCGTGTGTCGTGTGTGGCATTTATTCCAGAATTGCCGAGAGCCAAGAAATTCTGACATGTTGAATCCAGCTTGCGTGTTGTGATTGGCTGTGTGTCGATGTGTTGGTGTGTGTGTTGGGTGTGATCGCTGTCTGATCTGTCTGTCTGGTACTAGATTGTGCTTCCTGTCATTGATGTTCTGAATTGATTTATCTGCCTTAGCTTAAGCATATCAAACAATTTAAAAGTCAGCAATCACACTCATAATCTTGAGAAATGCTATAAAATACTTCAGGTGTGATGGATGAAACAGACAACTAATTTTGTTCTGCGAACCTCTACGTGCTTTATTCCTTTCAGTCAGACATCTAGAAAGATATTCCAAGTGATAACAATATACAGAATTTTCTTATTTGATATGTTCAAGGATGGTCCAACCCCACCTTCACCATCTCACGAAAATAAAGAGAGACTTCCAACCAGTGCATAACTGTGTGAAATAGGACAGTAATACATGAAATTTGAAATGCCATCTTTTATTTTTCAGGATAATAGTACATCGAAATGGTTGGCATTTTTAGTTTGTAATTATCTATTTCTGGATCATATCAATACTATGGATCTTTTTTCTACGCACTCTTTATTAGATAAAAGTTTGCCACAAATTATGAGTACAAATAAACACGAATTTTACTGAATTATTTTGTAGTCACCTACGGACAAAGCATTTGAATTTTTTTGTAGTTGACGAATCCCACCTATGTGTTTAGTGAAGTAGATCTATTGCCTTGAACTAAGCATATTTTATAAGTAAAGTCCCCACTTCCCATTGACCTTCCCCGAAACTAAAATCAAAGAAATTTTGCCTCATGTTATTCTCATGTTGACTATGAATTACAGACATTCCTATGTCCGTTTGCGACAGTTCCATGTAGCTGATCAGCATTTTTCAAAACACATCTGCTTACAAGTGCATGTTGTTCGAAATTCACCATTACTATGGAAGATTCTGGATTCCTATGAGTAATATACCTTCCCTGTATAGTGTGTGACTGTCATACGATGAAAGTGAAGTGGTCATATCCCAATTTTTTCTTCAAATGTTCTAGTTTTTGTGATGACCAGGGATATGTAGACTAATGTCAAATTTTTACCATCTCCATTTTGGGGGTAACTAGAACCATTGGGGGCCCCGCCTGTGCCAAACTGTCCTAAAGATGGTTTCCCTGTACTCAGTCACGTTGTGCCGATTCATATGCCCAGTTGCTTTCTTCTGTGGTTAAAGATGATAATTAGTGGAGAGGGAATTGATGAAAAGTTTATTTAACAATTTTACACAAGTACATGACAAGACTCTATGCCAAGGCGAGTAGCAGTACAGCCCTCAGAAGACTCAGTGTATCTTGATTTTCAGCAAATACAGCTGAGGTTAATCAACGGTTTAAAATACGCAGGCTAATCATTCATAATGAGTACAAAAGGTAGAGAAATACAAAATCATTTTAATTATAATAATGATAATAATTGAGAGAATAACGATTGTAGAATAATGTAAAAGAATCACATATTATTCTCTCATCATATTCACTTTTCACAAACTCTAAGAGTGTTCTGGTCGAATAGAGCCCATGTATATTCGAATTGGATAGTTAAAATCTATTTTTTGTACACCTCAGCTTAGCTTTCAAACGCTGTTATGATGAACAAACATTGAGGAGGTTGATTTCTGAAAAATTCACGTGATAGTAGCAGGAGCGAGTAGTAGTTTTTTGAACGCATCACAGAACAATTCGATTGTTTGACAAATCTGCTAGACTGTACACAAAATCACTATCAACTGCTGTCAGTAAGATGAGCACATAAGATTTATCACAGTAGATGTCATATTGGGATATGCTAGATGTTATTCCAGGTTGTGGACATACACACTGCTACGCATGCGGTCTACTAAGTCTCCTGACCCGGTGTTCATTCAAGAATGTCGCCCTAATCTCTCGAACGTTTTTCTCTGTTTGCAACTGATGCGTGAATTTTCCGTCCCCACCATCTAATACCATCTGCATACCAATTGCTCATCAGTTTGTACTCCCTCATCCTTGGCCGAAAGTCGCGAATACCAGATCTGAATATTGCTGAAATTTTGATGAAAGAGTTTTCCGATCGACTCAACCCAGTACATGTTGTTTAATTCTCTTCAACTCAGGTTCTGATTTTATTTTTTTTTTCAAACTTGCCATTAAATTTGCGCTCTGGTACTAAAAAAATCTCACCATTAGTGGGCCTTGTGTTGTAATGGTGGTCTATTTTTCAAAAACTGGATGTAGCTTTTACCTACTAATTTTTAGTGTTAGGTAGAGTCCAACTGTAGTAAAGATTACTTGACCGTTGGCCAACTGCACTGGCGTGTGTTTTTGACCTTGTAAGTTTTGATCAGCAGGTATTCAGATATCACTAGATGTTACACAAATCAGGTCTGACAGTCAGACTTGTTTAACGGCTGTATAAAATTCAAATTCAGTGAGTGACTTTACGTTGGAGCATTCTGTTTAAATTTTATCAGCGCTTATTTTCTTTTTACAAAACCTTAATCTTCATCCCCAAAGCTTTTGTGAGACCCTGAGAGGTGAAGTGTTATGTGATTTTTGACATTATAAATGATTTGAGCTTACTTGGTTGATAAACTTGTGTATTTTGGGGTGTGCAAATCATGGTCAAACTCTATTAAAGGCAGGTATACTTCTTTAGACTACGAATGTCTAAAATAAGGCAAGTGTCACTGTACTTCAGTTAAAAATGTCCTTTAGGAAAATGCTCAAATTGGTACTCCAGGGTACAATTTATGTCATCATTCATAGCCATGCAGAAAATGCAACATGTTTGATTGATTCATTACAATAATTTTTGTGACAAGACTGTAAATAACAAGAAAGCTACATAAGAGGCAACACTAAAATACATTAAAAAGCCATGAAAATCATGTTCATTTAAATATTCATTGAGACTTACTTGCTTCTGGTTTTCCACCTTCCCACTTGGTAACACGAGCAGCTGTTTCTTCAACTTTGAGGGCTTCGGTTCGGAGTTCAGGCTTTAAGGCTCTCCTCACAAGTCTGGCACAAATTGCAGAATACTGGATGTAGCTGTAAATTAATTAAAAAAAAAGAAAAAAACAGACTCAACAAAAACAGTGTGACATGGTTAATAAAAGGAATGCTATATTTCATTGTCTGAAAACAGATTTGTAAAATTATCCATTTATTTACTATATAGGGCAAGTCCAAGCTATTTTGCTGAGATTGACCTTCTACCCTTGATTACCCGCCAGTTACCACGGGTAGAGGGTCGAGTTATCCAGAGTCGAGTTGTCCCGATTCTATGCACCGCTAAATAATCTGAAAAATTGAAGAAAAAAAAACTGAAAAAACTAACCACTTATGTTTTTTTGCCAATATTTTCATCCAAAATGTGTTACATGTATTTTCATCAAATGAACAAGGTCAAGGATTGGAGAGAGCTGGTATGTAAGAACATGCCCAGAAAGATTTTGAATGGTAATTGGTATTTAAAACTGCTATTGCACACCTACTACGTATGTGGTCCAGGATATGGACCACATACATACACACAACTGTATTAATAATGGGGGACTTTTTTGTGAGTGCCTTTGCTATGCATCAGTGATCATTTTTGATCCAGACTCTATAGAAACCTGTGCACAAAAAAATCTCCATTGGCAGTATAGACTCTGGACTTTGTGTGTGCTATTGTACTTACATTGGCTGGTCCCCTAAAGTACAGGTTTGCCATACATACTACCCCTTGCACCTGTCTGTATTCTCCTCTTGGTAAATGTTTATTCATGTGTGAAGGTATGGGACAGAGTTCCAAAAATCCATAACGTTAGATCTAACATCCGTTAAGGTATTGTCGCCATTTTGTGTGAATATTTTGTGTTACCTTCTATTATATTGACTTCAGCCTGGAAATATGAGTCCTAGTTGTAATCCTTGATATTTTTCTTCCTAATTCACCTTAATTTATATCTCCTGGAAGTCGAAAATATTTCCAAAACATTGTTTTATTTCTTGCCTCCGTTACTGGCGAAATGTT
>JZLH01S0604817.1:15628-33695 GCA_001188425.1 Eucidaris tribuloides | reverse complement strand
GGAGTCAACTTTCGTTTATTCTTCGCAAATTTTATCTGATTTATCAGATGATAAGGTACTGTAGATTGATGGTCTTCAAAAATTTTGCAAATTTATATACTAATTTATGCAATTTTTTCAAAGTCAAAGAAAAATGAGCCAAGAGAAAAAAGCCTGAACTTGAAAGAATCATTGAAATGGGCATAATTTTTGAATATCCAGTTCGGGCAAACCATCAGTGTAGAGTGCTCAACTGATGACGTGAGCATAATTTGACTATGCGTTTTGTCGTTGTTAAAAATCGTGAGATGCGGCGAGCATGCAAACATTATCTCGCATGCCATTGCATAACTTCTTGTTGTTGTTTTTGTTTTTGGGGGGTCTTTTAAAAAAAAATGCATTGGGGGGCAAACTGCTTCATGCCCTGTGTTTCTTATAATTACACTGTTGGCTGAATGCGCAACCGCTTTGTAGAATGACAAGTGGCATTACTTGCCATGACCGGCAAAACCTTGTCATATGATAGTCCACCTGCAATTTGAATAGTTAAAAACGCAGATAGTTTTTTCTCTTAAAATCATCCTTCAATGCAAGTCTTTGCTACCACTAATTTTTATCCTCTGCACTTAGAGGGAGTGCAAGCTTCCGAGCAGCCACCGGATTATGGTCATCAGGGTCGGCCGTCTCACAAAACGGGCACCAACTACAATTTTACTATGGACAACAGGGATCAATGATCTAGCGGCCAGCTATTAGTTTCGTACGAATCTGAAACAAAGTTGGGTCATTAACTCTTAAATACGAGCTCTAAATTGCTGGTCTGCTGAGAAGCAAGCTCTAACTATGTTTCTTTGCCACGGTTCACGAGCAAGATCGCGCGTGTGAGCGCATGTGTCAGCGATGGATGTAAATTGTTCTGACGGATCATTAATATTATAGAGTGCATGCTTAACAATGTCGTGGACTACAATAACATACACCTGGTAAATTCCCTCAGCTTCATGCACATACTGCATGATTAATGATCCTATCCTACATTGCCGAAGGCGCCTCTAAAATTCCAAACAATGGTACATCTGGAATTGGTTTAAAATTCGTATTATACTTAAATTCTTGCTAATTAACACAAACTTTGTTCTGTATATTGTTAGTTCAAAGAGAACAGAACGCATTTCACAATTCAAAGCCAATACACATCTTAAGGAAATATAAAAGTATTGAGAGTAACTATGAAATCCGGGGTAGATTTTATGATTGAGCAGGGAAAACATTGGATTTCATATTTCGAATAATCACCATTTGTTTATGCGCTTCATTATGTAAAATAAACTGTGGTATTGCACCAAATTTTTAGTCTATGAGATTTTGCCACTACGATGAAAACATTCGAATTATATGAAAATAGCCGAATGATCACATTACCGTGGAAAACAGGCGGTCTAGAATGAGTTACTTTTGAACGATCGTTTCCGATTACTAGCGTTGATCAAGTTAGAGCTGGAGTTAGGTTGGCATGTCAGTTCGTGAAACAGTCGGGCCTAAGTTCAGCCAACTCCAACCGTATAGGATGGTCCTAGGTCGGTTTCGTGAATCTACCCCGGGTCACTGTGCTGATATGAAACGGCTTCCATTTAATCTTGCTGGAAAAGAAGGAAGGATTGGTTAATAGTGATATAACCAGCAGGCAGGACGTCAGGTCAGTACCCCAGTTTACACTCTGTGACAAAGTTTTCTTGGATCTCGAGAATGTGTGAGGACTGTGAGACTGATTGACCTGTAAGATGTTTCTACTCTGTACCTGAGAAAGGCACCGGTGTCAATCTGTGACATCATCTGGCTGAGGGGGGGGGGGGGATCAGGGGCTGGTCTACTCTATTCATTCATCCTCCTAGATGAATTGGATTTCTTCACAGATGTTCGCAAGTGAGAAAAGGCATACAGTGGGAAGGGGTGTAGGCATTTTAGCCCACAGGGCTGTCAGTAGGCCTATGTGGGAAGGATTGGTATTTACTTTCCCCAACACCGTGGCCACTGTTACATTAAGGGCAGGAAATTTGTAATTATTTTGGATCCCTTGTGAAAAGCACAACTAAAATAATGCTGGGTGGAAATATTCGTCACAAATTTTGTGCAGAATAGGTTCCAAAATTGGGCTCATATCACATCACAGAGCATCTAAAATTGCGCCCCCACCACCCCCCCACCACCCCCCCCCCACCACCACCACATCTGTACATGTATGTACAATGTATAATGCAAAATGGAATATTAAGAATACAGTGAAATCAAAACCTGGCCAGTGTTTTCCTGTCTAAAGTTATGTATTTTCACCAGTAGGCCTATAGATGAAGAAAATAGAATAAATATTCTTTGTTGACTTTTTTTTTACAAGAACTTTGTATAAATTTATGGGTTTATGTGGGTTATTTCTGTCACGGTCAAATTCCATAAATAAATGATGAAAGCAGGAAGGCCAATAAGTCTAAACTGCAAACAATCACTTTGATATGTGAGGCCAGTCCGGAGCAATGGGCCCTGAAAGGTACATCCTTGCTAATGCCTAGTGTAAAAGCACCAGAAATGACATCAGTATTGTGGTAAGAAATGTAGGGCAATTTTAAAAAAGTAGCCAAGGCCGTCACCACAATTGTGTCTGTATTCAGTATAGAACTCCTCTGGGTGTTTTCCAATCGGTAGCTGTAACATTTTCAGTTTTGACAGGATGTGCTCACTTCATGCACTGGACTGAACATTATATCACACATTTGAAGTTGTTTATGTTCAATTCAGAGGGAAGATTGAATGGTACATTTGAGCATAGTTTGGAGTAGTCTTGTTTCTTTGCTTATGTAATCAGGCAACCTTGTTCTTCACTCCTGGCAAATACAATTTTGAAGTATATAAACATCATTGGTAAGGCATGCTTTTAGTTGTAAATGTGTATCTGTTTTCTGTATCAATGACTTGTGATTGCTACCATAATTGCAGTATAGCCAGTGTAGCATATTGTGTATAACCTTGGCCAGTCTTTGCAGCAACCATGTTACAGCTATGCTGGTGGAGACTGTGTTGTTTTGTGTCTGTTCATAGTTCTTACCTTCCAACACCTACTTATGCCACGTCGGTAAAGTGTTCTGTCATATTAATCAATTATGCTTCAAAAATATAATACTGTGTACTACTTGTCTGGTTTTTGGAGTACGACATAAGAGGTTTGGTAATTAGAAGAAGTTTCAGTCTCACTCAGGGTTGACAGATTTAAATCAAGTGATTTCATCACAGATTTTAATCACGATTTGAATCATTGATTTTTTTTTCAATCACTGATTTAAATAAAACAAAGAAATACATAAGAAATTGGTCATGTGACAAAAATGGTGAAAAAATTAGATTTGACTTTTTTCTGTGTTTTGTGTAATAATGTTAACAATGAAAAGTGTACATATTTTAAATAATGCATTGATTCAATATCTATCAAATCAACACCTTTTCCCCACCTAATGTGGGCTATGTTTGAGTTTATTATTTAACTTGAATTAAAAAAAGATTTAATTCAAATGAATATGATTTGTATAATTTTTCTTTAAATAAAAACAATCGCCAATCCTGGTCTCAGCCCTCCCAATGTGATCACAATTAAGTACACTTACACAATTCATAACAATCTTGATCGCAGGCTACCATCATAAGTTTGATGACCATATAATTTCCATGACAACACCTGTTTTGTGTTAATGCATCCATCAGAATAATACGTCAGTGTGCATGTACATTAGAAGCTGTGTACATCATGAAGCCGTGTACATCATGACATGGGTGCTTGGCTGCTTGTAACAAATAACTTTCCCTTGCAGGCAACATTTATGTGAGTTATTGTTTGACAAATATATATATTTCACATTTTCCCCATTTTGTCAGGGCTTCTTTGGTTTCTCGAAGATCGAAGAGCTGGAGATCGCCATTGAGAACTGCAAAGATGCTGTTAAGGGGACGAGAGAGCATTCAGAGCAGAGACGGAAGCTGGTGGCAAAACTGGTTCAGCTGAGACTCAAATTAATGGAGATTAAGGTAGGTTAAGGGCAGTGTCACACTTTCCCGATTTGGCTCGCCGGAGGAATACCGGAGCACAAATTTGTTGATTTTCTGGTTTCAGTACTGGTTCGGTACCACACGTTCAGTATCACATCGCAAAGAATGGTAGTACATCGTCAGGACATCGTCGAAACATCTGCGACAAAATCAGCAACTGCAGGTGATGGTAGAAATTTGTGAACCCTCTAAATGCCATTGCGCTTCCAGAGTGAGCAACGGGACTACAATAGTAGTACATTGACAGTACACCAGTATGGCATCATAAACGTCAGTAGAGCACCTACAAGAATAGTGCTCCGTAATGGATCAGTGGCCTTCGTGGCCTAGGTACTGTTACAGATGTGATTGCTGATGTCCTGACAAGGTACCAATCCCCGAAAATCAATGAATTGTGCTGCGGTATTGCTCCAGCCCAGCCAAATTGGCTAGATGTGAGAGAGCCTTAACTCTTAACATGCAAAAGTCACAAATATGCACCAAATAATACACACAATGTCCATAGGGCTGTAATTTCTTTGGCACAAGAGTTAAACCACCATGCATTGTACAGTAAATCAAAATGTACTGCATAAGACTTTGAAGCTGTTTAGATATCTGCGTAAGGCCTTGAAGCTATTTTGATATAGATATCTTTCTATTCGACGATTGTTTATCCAATCTGTTTGTTATTGTTTTTTCAAAGCTGATTTTCCAAGGAAATGTCTGCAGCACATAACATTCTACTGGCTTTATTCCAATTACCAGATTTGAATAAATTGTTTACCTGATTTTTCAAGAATCATCTTATCATGCATTGGGTACGGAGGGACAGTGAAATTTACCATGCCAGTTTGTCTTGTTTTGGACAGTATCTGCCCTACTTTACGTACATGCAGAAGAGATATATTAGCAATTTTAGAGTAAAGGATGTAAACATTCTACATTGAATTTAAAATCAAAAATCATTGTCAAAGACTCAGTTTGTATTTTTTTTTTTTTTTTTGCTTTTTACATGGACCCTGGGAAAAAAAACAATATGATAATATAATAATAGAAAAACCAGTGACTTCCTTTGGCTTGGTTACACTCTAATCCAAAGTTATTATTGTATCATATTATCTTTCACTTTGTTGGTTTGCATGTTTTGGTACCTTGCCAAGGATACATGATATAGAAATGTAAGCTAATATTCTGATGTGTGTTGTTGCTAGAGGAACTTTCTCTAAACCCCTGAAATCAAATTTGCCAGAAAGCTCCATAGACTTTGCTTGTTTAATCCAGGGTGTGATACTGAAATGATTAAAAACATCTAGGCTAACATTGTAGAGCTTCAATTTAAAAATTGTCAAACTTTGATATCTGAGCTACATAGTATTGCTTAAATGGACACATAAACACCCTAGAATACAAAAGTTTGGAAAGTTATTATATCACCAGCAAGTACATGTATGCATGAATGAACATCACCAATGAATCTGGTGGAATATAAAATAGCCTAGATCTACACAAAGTAAGTCTATGGGAGAAAATGGGCATGGCGAATCCGGTCAACCCGAGTACTCATAGATTTTCACTTTTTTAAAGCACTAAATATTAGTAAATAATCACTTTGAAGTACAATGTTTTCATGGTGTCATTCTTAGACCTTATCAAAGACACTTAGAGCATGGAGGATTATGTAGCTTACAGTTTTTTTTTAACTGTGGTCATTATTTAGCCTATGGCTTTAAAGCAGAACTACATGTATTGTATTACAGTCACATTACAGTACATGATCATCACCAGTAGAAGGTACTGCCTGCCTGTAATATAAATCATAACCATGTTTCCAGAAATACAAACCAGGGCAGGAAATACAATTTAATTTTCTGGGGCTACATTCAAGCCTGAGTAAGTGATGCCAGTATGTTATACATTGAATCCTATGAGGTTAATTGAGGGCTATTTAGTGATTTTAGGGGGCTATTTTGTTAATTTTGGGGGCTAAATTGCCCGTCGTCCCAGGGTATTTCCTACGCTGATACAAACAATGTATCAACACATTAACTTTCAAAATACAATTAGCATTTTTGCACCTCATTTGGGGATCAGTTTAATCCCTTGGGCTCAATGCTACATATTGATTAATGAGAGTCGACATGATTCCATGTGGTTGACTATAAACGGAATATAAACCATAAATTTATGTTTTCTTGTTTCAAAGAAATCTACACAGGATATGTATTTCGTCATTTATTCTGGTAAAAAATGTGTACATTGTTGAACAAGGCATTACGCAATTTAACTCTATAGTTTATCCAGTGTTTGACTAGAAGTCTGTCATCTGAGAATGCAATGTACTGGGCTTCTGTAAAAAGCCCTTGTTCTGACCCCAAGGCCATGGGGTGAAGTCACCCCACCCCAACAGATCTACATTTAAAGACACTGTATAACATTGTGGAAGCCCCATTTAATAAACTCACTTCGAACTCACTTGATCCAGGATTATTTAGTCTTAGACTGTTGTTCTTATCTGTGGATTCCATTATTTGGGGTTGTCATATTTGTCTGGGTCGTCTTTCCACCACTTCTCAAGACCAGATTTGACGCTGTTGATAGTGGTACTCTCCACAACTTCACCCGGTAGACTGTTCCACATTGTGACTGTTCTATGGCTGAATGAGATTTTTTTTTAGTGTGGCCACAGGTTCGATTACACAGTGTTCTTCTTAAAAAAAGTGTTGTTCTTGGAGAGTGTCAAACTTGTACATTATCCTAAAAACTTGTATCATATCTGTTCTCTTCCATCTGAACTGTAGAGTGGGGATTTTCAGTGCAGTGTTTGAATGGACACATTAACACCCTAGAACACGAAACTTCAGACAGAAATGCGGTCACTCATAAAATATGTACAGATAAAAATCGACATATTATTGTCAGCTGACAAAAATTCTGGAACACAGCAGTCTATGGGGGAAAACTGGAATGGTCGCTCAATGATATGCACTTTTTCCATGCACGTGTTGAACTGTAATTTTTTTTCAGGGTTTTATACTTAGACCTTTAATATCAGAGACACTGGTAGCATAAGGAATCATGTAGCTCAGATTTTTAAAACTGGAAACTTTGTAATACGTTGCCTTTAAATCATTCATGACCCTACCCTACATGTTATCAAGGTCATATAATAAACAAGTTCCTTCCAATCTAAAGATATACATGTACCTAATGAACCTTTTTTCCTGTATTCTCCTGACAGGAAGGTGAGGAGATTGAGGACAGCAAGGAGGTCAAGGTCGTCTTAGGTCATCATTTTAGTCGGATGAGCGGCACAAGTTCCAACGACCACTGTGAGGTGTGTCTGTCTGTCATCTGGGGTATGCTGCAGACATGGTTCAAATGTACAGGTAGGATCATAATTTTTTCCTCTCTGTTGCTGTCTAAGTGCCAAATCTCATGACTTCTCAAAAGATGCGGCAGATTCGAAAGAAAAAAGACATGAAGTGCCCCGGGAAAAGATTTGTATGTCACAGAGTTATTGCACGAAAAGTTGAGGGGGCCTTTTATGCCCCCCCCCCCCCCAGTCTTTTTAGGGTTAAATACAAATCTTTGATCTAAACAAATTTTGCCTAAAATGCACAATAAAAACATAACATTAATCTAAAAAGATCAAGGTAACAAATCAATATACAGGGCTGATTGCATACAGTGTATTGTTACTTGATTAATTAGAAACTATTAGTTCAGAGCTGCCAAGTGGTACTGATTTTTCAGTAATTTCTACTGAAAGTGGTAGAAGAATACTGGAAAATGCATGAAAAATACTGACTTTATCAAATCATTTTTTTTATAATTCTACTGATTTATGGTCGAATTACTGATTTTGACTCAAAATATCACAAAATAACTGATTTTCAGCTAAGAAATTACTGAAAGGCATTGATGAAAGTTGGCAGCCCTGTTAGTTTTTGCTGTTTTTATTTTTATCGTCTTTTTCTGATTATAACTACTTTTTCATGTTATTGATTTCAGAGTGTAACTTTGGTTGCCATGGAAAGTGTTTGAACTTAGTCAAGAGACAATGTGTCAGCACAAGGGTATGTACTTTCTCTCCATCCTCTTACTGTTCCATGAAACATCTTTCATAATACTCGCTGAATATTGCACAATTTTATTTTCGCGACTTACTGAATGCGAAAATTTTCACTTCCTGACATTTCTGTACAAAGTGAATGCAAATACAACAAAATCGCGAAAATATACTCTCACGAATTCCTCGCCTTGAAGCAAAATTGCGAAAATATATGGATGCGAAATATATGGCGTATACAGTATTTATTTCATGTTATAGGAACAGATGGGTGTACAGTACATGTTTTTGTTAGTGGTGTTATGTTTGTTTTATTTTTACTTTAAAATTGTTTCCTATGAAATTTGAGAATTTCTTGGAAAACTGTCTGAGAAAACATGAAAATGTCTTTGAAAGCATGCGTGTGTGGGTTATCCATGTCAATAGGTTAATCTAGTCCTATGTAGGAAATAGATTCATATGAAGTGCGTTTGGTTCGAAGTAAAATAATTCATCCTTGCAAACAGAGTGTAAAGCAGTTGTCAGGCAGTTGGTTGGACAGTTAATCAGTCTGTTGCAAAACAAGATTGTGTGACAAGGAATTTCCGTAGAAATTGGTTTAAGTTTGAGAACAAGTATTTAGTATTTTTATGTATTTCTTTGTCATTATATTTGGAAAAGGTTTGTGATGGGATATGAAATTTATGAGTGAATGAAGTACTCTTTGTCCCGCATAGTTCTTTTATATTATTGACACAAGTCATATGAAAGTGAGATGGCACCATCGTAGTTACTGGTGAATTTTTTTTTCCACTATTTCAAGGTTTCAAGAACGTGCTACGAATTAAATATCTGTCCAGAGAAAGGGTTATCACCCCAGAATTACAGATGTGCTGAGTGCAGAGCTCCCCTTGCATTTAGTAAGTATGCGTCTAAGTGTCCACGGAGTTGAATTGTACTCTTGTGTGATGAGCATGTCAATCAATTGCCATCATAGAATATGTCAGCAATATCATGTGGTTATATTTTGCACAATAATACTTCTGATGTATGTTTCCTGTGATATGGGAAAATAATTACAGAAATTAAACCAGTGTAGAGAAAACTCAGAATGTGGCAGAAGAACAAGTTTTTCATTCAACAAAAACATAAAATACTTACAGTGTGACAACTGAAATTAAAGCAATATTTTTCATTATAATGAGAGATTAGCAGGAACACTTGTTTGATACATGTGTGAAAGCCATAATGTTAGCTAAGTATCATATAATAGCATGTATACATGTTACAGTTGACTACTTTTCATGCTCTGTTGAATTTTGCCAAAAAATATGATATTTGTCTTTGAGAACTTATAAGATCATGGAATTTGACCTGTTGGAATAAGGACAACTTACGGGCCTAAATTAAGCTAATCATGTAAATCTCTGGTTTGTGTTTAAATTAAGCAAAAACAGTAGTTTTTCCATAAGACAATAAATTTTGAGGAAAAGGAGGAAATTCACATCAGATCTGAGTCTTCCATAATTGTATAATTCCTGTTAATTTCATTGCATTGTGGGGAAACATTGGTGCCCCTGTTTTTATCACTTGAGTCAAAAGAGTGAGGTATTCCATTCTGCCTTGACAGTGTATCAATTAAGACTATATGGGCTCCTAGATTCTATCATTTATATTCATGAGCTTTATCTGTGACTGGATGTATTGGAAGAGATTCTCCTGATGATATTAACCTCATCCCCAATTTAATTTAAAAAAAGAAGTATACTTTGGTTTAAAGATTTGTGTCCAACATGATTTGAACCACAGATCATGGGATTTGCAGACAAGCTGTCTAACTGTTGAGTGAGCTGAGATTGAGTTAAAGCAACTGTAGTTTGCGCTCTTATTCCATGTGGCCTACCTACGTGTACACATGCAAGGATCATCAGTGCGTGATATCAATACCTA
The DNA here is from genome assembly GCA_001188425.1 of Eucidaris tribuloides. Lineage (NCBI taxonomy): Eukaryota > Metazoa > Echinodermata > Echinoidea > Cidaroida > Cidaridae > Eucidaris > Eucidaris tribuloides. Next base: position 23,647 of record JZLH01S0604817.1, on the reverse strand, counting down.
TGCATATTGGCCATCACCTTCACAGTTGAAGCTCATAAATATGAATGATACAATGGAGGAGCCCATATTCTCTCAACGCAGTGTACCTTTAATCAACATGTTTCTATACATTTCAGTTCGGGAAATGTATGAAATCTGCAACGTTGCTGAATTCTGCAACATTGCAGATTTCTGCAATAGTATTTTCCACTTGTTTTCCTTACTTTAGACAACTACTTGATATTTTTGGCAAGAAATTTGGTACTTAGAATTATTGCTGTAACAAAAATTTAATCTGTATTTTTCTAGGATGGTGAAAATTTGTTGCCATGGTAACAGCCAAAAATTGATATCTCAGTAATTATAGGTATGATTTTAAAATCACCATCATAAATAATTAGATATTAGTCTTCTTTACTTGAATATTGCAAAATATTCATGTTCCACCTCTCGATGGCTTGCACAGAGACAATAAACGCAACGTTGCAGAAATCTGCAACTGTGGCCTATGGGAATAATACATTGCAGAAGTCTTATAAGTGGTTACCATGACAACGATACGTACAATTTTCAAATCACAGGGCTAAAAGTTAGATCTTTAGATGCTTTATTTTTTTATGCCAGAATGGTTTTGCAACACATTTTTATGGCTTGCTCTCAGACAATTTCATTAAAAAATTGGGTTAAAGTTGCAGAATTCTGCAATGGTATGATGCTACAGTTGCAGAAATCTACAGCGTTGCAGAATTCCTACATTTCCTGAACTGATTTACACATTATCTTAACAGGTGGACTGCAGTCAGAACCCAGACTTTGTGATTACAGCGGCTTGTATTACTGTAGCACTTGCCATTGGAATGACACGGAGGTCATACCAGCTAGGGTCATACACAACTGGGATTTTGACCCCAGGAGGGTGAGTTTGGTCAAATCTGTCTAACAGGGCCACTTGGACAAAAAGCTATACTTTCCTGTAAAGTTAGGGGCTCCCAACCAACTCCCAGAAAGAAAACAAATGTATATGTATATACAGAAAGGACAATGACGATGAACAAGAATATACATGCAACAAACTTTACGAAAAATCCATTAAAGGTGAATGACATGATTGGGGGTAGTCCTCAACTTGGGGTAAAACTATTCTAGAATCAATTTAACTATGAAGGGATTCTACTGTGAAAATTTTATAGTCAAAAGTTGACTCATTTTAAAATAATGTCCGTAAGTATACCTTGTAACAGATAAATTTTGAGTGTAGCTTTCTATGGGATTAAATCTATCGTGCCTCGATAAAATTAAACTGCTGGCATGTTCATGCTTGATTCTCTTTAAGTAAACAAACTCAAGACAAATCTTTCCAGCCAGGAGATCCACTCCAGCTGGTGTACATTTGGTTTATCTTTCAACCAGTTTGGTTGTAAAGGCATTTTTTATTTCTCCGTATCATGTCACTGAGCTTTGACGACTGAAGCAATTCATTGATAATATTTTGAATGTCAAATAAACTTCCCTTCACAGTTTTAACTGAAAACTCATGTATAGTGCGATATAAGGTAAAATGTTATCTTATCTCAGCTCATTTTTTGATATTGATTCATTTGTTTGTTTTATTTATTTATTTATTTATTTATTTATTTATTTATTTATTTATTTATTTATTTATTTATTTATTTATTTATTTATTTATTTATCTAATTAATTATATTCATGTATTGACATTTGGGAGGGAGGATGGTCTCAACTTTGTGTATAGAGTGAGTATGTGTCTGTGCCTACATAAAATCTAGAAATGATAATATCGGTCATTCAGTCTATGCCCCTGTTTGCCATATCTCCACTAGATTGGGAATCATCTTTGTTCAACTAGATCTTAGTGCTGCCTTTGACACCATAGGTCACACAATTTTACTTGAGAGACTGTGTCATGAATTTGGTATTAATGGTACAGCGCTGCAATGGTTTCAGTCTTACCTTTCGCACCGGTCCTTTCGGATAACAGTACATGGTGAACTTTCTGAGACCCACCCACTTTTGTATGGAGTACCACAGGGATCTGTGCTAGGACCCATGCTATTTACACTATACACAAAGCCAATGGGAGAGATTATTAGACGTTACAGGCTCCAGTATCGTACATGTATGTATGCAGATGATACCCAATTATACTGTATTACGTTTGATCCTAAGAATAGCAAAACCTTGGTGGATGCACTCCATTCTCTTGAGGACTGCATTCGGAAATTGAATCGATGGATGACACAGAATAAACTGAAATTTAATGAAGACAAAACAGAACTGCTATTTCTCTCACCTAAACTGAAACATTTTATGCCAGATAACATTACACTTAATGTATGTGGTGTCGAGATTAAACCCTCTGAGACTATCAGAAACTTAGGAGTTGTATTTGACTCATCTTTATCCATGTCCAACCACGTCTCTTCACTGTGCAAATCCTTAAATTTTCACATTTTCAATATTTCCAGGGTGAAAAGGTTCTTGACAAAGGAAGCCTGTCATCAGGCTATGTGCTCACTCATCCTAAGCCGTTTATACTATTCTCACTCCCTTCTAATGAATGCAAATGTTGGTGACATAAACAGACTCCAGCGAATTTGTGTCGTACTTGGGGCCAATAGATATGAACATGCATCCCCACTTCTTCAGGAATTACATTGGTTGCCTGTGGAAAAAAGAATTGTGTATAAAATCAGATGTTAGTATTTCAATGTTTACATAACTGTGCTCCAAAATATCTGTCTTCCCTTTTTCAGTTTCGTTTACCGTCAAATTACCAATTACGCTCAAATGCAGACACTACCGCACTCCATTTACCACATGCCAACACGAAAGCTGGTGAGCGCAGCTTCCATTATTGTGGACCAAGAGTCTGGAATAAGTTGCCAAGGGAGCTGCGCTCATCAGCTTCGATATACACATTCAGAAGGGAGCTGAAAACATTTTTGTTCTCTTAGTTTTATTTAATCATATAACTTGTACAGCGCATTGATCATTTGTAAGATTGGAAATGCGCTATATAAGAATCAGTTGTATGTATGTAATTGTATAGATATGATATCAGTCTCTGCTCCTCTTGGCTTTTTCTTCACTAGGTGAGTCGCCAGTCCAAACAGCTCCTAAGGTTGATGTGCAATCGTGCTGTGTTGAGGATACAGGATCTTAACCCTGTGCTGTTTAACTATGTAGAAGAGCTCAGCCAAATCAAGGTCAGTGATACAAAAGTTTACTATTGCAAAGTGTAAGGGAACTATTACAAGTATAAAAGCCCAAGTTTAGTTTTGGCGATTTTTTTTTTATTTGAAAGCTTTGCGCCCAAAGGTCATATCACGCTTTGTGCCCAAAGGTCATATCACACCAATAACAGATTCTGAATATGTTTAGTTTTTTTTTTATTACTTAATGAAAAATCTCGGGGAGACCCCCAAGATTTTCGACTATATTTTACATTATAGCGTCCAAAGGGTTATGTGTTCAGGTTATCTGAATTACACCTCATCAGAAAGATCAGAGTCTGCTCTTTCTGATGAGATATAATTCAGATTACATTAATACCTTATTAACCCTTTGGATCCTATCATGTCGAAAATCTTGGGGGTCCCACCCCCCCCCCCCCCCAAGATTTTTCATTAATTAATTTAAAAAAAACTAAAAATATTTAGAATCTGTTATTGATGTGATAAGACCTTTGGGCATAAACTTTCAAATTAAAAAGAAATTGCCAAAACTAAACTTGGGCTTTAAAGTATGGCATTGTTGTGGCAAACATAGATAACAATATCAAACATACCGAAAATTGTTCAGAGTGACATATGATTTTTTAGTGATCAGTGAACACATATCAGTATGTACATTTCCCATGGCAAAATATCATCAATATTGTCCCCATTAATTCCTCTAAATTAGAAGTGTTTCAAAGTGTGCAATTTTCATGCCATTAAAGGTAAATAACATGATTGGGTAGTCCTCAACTTGGGCTGAAACTACTCTAGAATCAAGTAAACTATGCAAGGATTCTTCTGTGAAAATCTTGTAGTCAAACGTTGACTCATTCTAAAATAACTTATGTCAATATCCCTTGTGGTATTGTGTGGGCTCCCTATGATCTTATTTTTATCTGCCAGATAAAATTAAAATACTAGTATGTTTATGCTGATTCTCTTTATTAGTAAACAAATTAGAGGCAAATCCTTCCAGCATGGGAGATCCATTCCAGTAGTGTACAGTTGGTATATGTTTCAACTGATTGGTTCTTGAGGCATTTTCAAGTGTTCCCAATCATGTCACTAACCTTTAAAGATTAGGTAGTTCCATCTAAAACAGAAATGCAATAAGATAACAAAAATTTACATATTACTGTAAACATTGCTATAATCTATGTTTGATGTATTTATTTTTTAGAAGAAACATGGATGCAAACAGTTACATACAATTGATCATACTGATCTGGCAAACAATATTTTGGTTGTATCATTCTTAGTTTACCAAAATTAAGAAACAAAACAAACAAAACAAATTGGATGTCGACTTGATAGCATACCCCACATACCCAGACACTAAGTATGGACACCTTACATGTATTGTATAAGTATTTTGGGCAAGAATACTCTTTAAAAAGTGGCATTTCAGTGTAAACGGGCTTGCATGTGAGCAACTATGTTGGACATGGTTGCATTGCTTTGCAAAATAACATCAAAATAATTTCACATATTGACAAAATGTCTGTTGATAGAAGTTATATTTCTTTTTGTAGTATGGAAGCATCTACACAATAGTGGTTATGTATCTGTCTTTGATGAAATGTATTTTATATTTTCTGTCTTTGACTTGATGTTAGTTGTTGTCTCGCTCTTAACTTGATTTATTTCTTGTTTGTGTTTTCAGAAACTGAGAGGGGAAGTGCTTATCATGAAGAAGTATTTCTTGTCTTGCCGAAGAGCCATGGAAAGCAAATTACTCAAACAAGTATGTAAATACACCATTCTTTGTTTTATTTCTTCTCATGTTTTATTTTTTAGTAACATGATCCGCTGGTATTAACAAACTGGTAGACATATCTATCTACCAAGTGTTATAATTTTGAACTAAATTAATTTTTTACATTGCAGTTGGTATGTATTCAGACTATTGCCAACACCTTCAATCTCATTGAAATACATCTGAGAAAAACAGCCATTTGGTAGATATTTTAAAGCCCAAGTATAGTTTTGGTCGATCAGACAACTTTTTCATCAATCTTTCACAAAGCATGGTATTGTCACACCAGGAATCAGAAAACAACCTCAAACCAACCTCAGTACCATCACTCCCATCAGTAAGTTGATACTATGTACATTACCTGTGTGACATGTTGGGGGTCCCTCCACCCCCGACATTTGACATTTTGAGTAGTTTCTCAGAAAGAGTTGCAGAGCAGGCAATTTTCAGGACATTGATAGATCATTCACATGTATCTAAAAAAGCACAATAACAGAAAAATCCATTTTGTACCATTTACCAGAACTGTACTTGGGCTTTAAAACTAGTTAACTTTATATGTTTATCAGATAAGATGTGAAATTGAAATTTTCCAATGCTCATTCATGAAACATACTGAATATAAATTGAATGAAAGAGCAAACGGAAATTTTACTTACAGCCCAATTTTAGTTTTGGGAATTTTTTTTTATATGAAGAGTGTGATCAGTTAATGTCACGGATGGACATTTAAAAAAATGACTATTATTGAATGCCTAAGGAAAAAAGTGATAAGATATGAAGGGTTGCTTTATGACTTATTGTGGTGGCTATCACTAGAGGTACTGAATAATGCTGAACTTTCCTTAGGCCTTCAATAATGGTCATTTTTTAAAATGTCCGTCCGTGACATTAATTGATCACACTTTGAAAAGCTTTATGCCCAAAGGTCGTATCACACCAATAACAGATTCTTAATGTCTTTCAGTATTTTTTAATTAATGAAAAATCTCGGGGGGGGGGGGGGGGGTACCCCGGAGGATTTCGACTATATTTTACATTATAGCATCCAAAGTGTTAATAAGGTGTTAAGGTTCTATGAGTTATACCTCATCAGAAAGAGCAGAGTAATTTATTTATAAAAAAAAAACTAAAGACATTCAGAATCTGTTATTGATGTGATATGACCTTTGGGCATAAAGCTTTTAAATAGATTAAAAAAATCCCCAAAACTAAACTTGGGCTTAAAAGGTAAATGACCTGATGGGGTTAGTCCTCAACTTGGGGTTAAAAACTATTCTAGAATCAAGTAAACTATGCTGGGATTCTACTGTGAAAAGTTTGTAGTCAAAAGTTGACTCATTCTAAAATAATGGCCATCAGTATGCTTTGTAACAGACAAATTTGTAGTTTAGCCTTCTCTGGGGATTAAATCTATCGTGCCCCGATAGAATTAAACTGCTGGCCTATTCATGCTTGATTCTCCTTAAGTAAACAAACTCAAGACAAACCCTTCCAGCCAGGAGATCCACTCCAGCTGGTGTACATTTGGTTTATCTTTCCACCAGTTTGGTTCTAAAGATATTTTTTATTTCTTCCAATCATGTCATTGAGCTTTAACCATTTTTTGTTATTTTGTTCAGCATAATGTAATGCAAATTTGCATTCAAGTAATGAATGGCACCATAGTTACATCACCCAAATAATTTGAATAATTCAAATTATTTGGGTGATGTAAATATAGTGCCATTGACCGAATGATGCAAAAGGTATATTTGCCTTTTGCATCATACCGTCAATAACAGTTATGATGACAATGATTATGCCAACAAAAATTGTTTGCAAACAACAATTATATTCTCGTGCTACTTCAAATTTCTTTCATTTCTCAGCTCCAAGACAGACCTCATTTTGTGGAGAACAGCGACATGTTCTCCCTTCAAGATCTCATTGACACCCATGAAGGCAACCTGATATCAGAGTTAGCCACCATCCATGGAAACTATGCTGTTCACATACGGATTGATTGCCAGGTATGGATAGTGGAGGGCCAAAATTTTTTTGTGTGACAGAACAGGGAGGAAATCGTAAAAATTGAGTAGAAATTTAAAACATGGAATTTCCACATAAAATGGGTTCTGCTGCTACCAGAAAAAAAAAAAAATGCCTTCACATATGGATTGACCACTTAGTATTTATGATAGAAGACCATAAGTTTTTCACATAATAGAACACGGAAAACAATTCACGAACATCAAGAATTTGGTTGAAAAAAACAAGATTTCACCTATAACACGTTTTTCCACTGCAAAAAAATGAAAATACAAATACCAATGAAACTGAAAATAAATTTCAAATAAAGCTAAACCTGTCTTTACAATCTAGAGAGGGAAACTTGTTTGTGACGCTGTATTTGACCTTGGTTGTCCCAGTTAAGCATTGTACTTATCCCTTGTCATGATGTAATCTGTATTTGACAGTGTTCTATTTTTCACATTTTCCAAGGTCATCACAACTTGATCTTCAGAAACAGAAAATTCATTCCTGTAGGTTAGTGACAAAAGCTTGTGTGATCAGATTTGATAACACATTTGTTACTCCAGAAATACAGCTAATCATTCCAGGAACTAACAGCTGTCTTGGCTAAGTTTGATCAATTATACCTCTCTTATTATTGTGTTTTCAACACTATATTTGGTCTAACAAGAAAGCTTGTATGTTTGTCTTCACAATAATAGTCCACTTGTAAATGTTACATAATCCTAGAATGCACCATAGAGCTGGATATAAGTGAGGATAATCTTGCAAAATGCATCTGTAGTACACATCAATGTAATCTCTTTGTACATCATGATACTCTGAACAGTAGTTACAGTAATACAAAGCGAAACAGCAAATTTGGGGGTCTCTGGAACTGGAAAAGTCTGACTTCTGAAATTGAGATGGTCTGGAACGGAAATTTGGGCTGAAAATGGGGGTCTCAACCACGGCACATACGTATCACACAATTATACTAAGTCGCCCCCCCCCCCCCCCCGTTCCAGACTTGAGTTTCCAACTTTTTTA
>JZLH01S0604814.1:2413-17022 GCA_001188425.1 Eucidaris tribuloides | reverse complement strand
TTAAAAGTTAAATAATTATACCAAATCGTAGTAATTATAAAGCCCTTCCATTTACAAGGTGCTCTACAACCAGTCTACCTACTGCCCGCAATCGTCATTTTCACGATTGTCACACCATGTGTGTTTTATGATAAGTTTCGTACAAAGTGTGATTGCAAAAAAATATAAAACACACCTTCATTGAGAGGGTGACATTAAACCAGTCTTCAACTGCCTTTTGGTTATGTGATTGCTAAAACTATTGTGTTTTACGATCATTTCCAAAATTTATTAGTATTAGGAATTGTACATGTTTTAAACAACTCAATATTATAGCACTCCCATATAGTGCTTTACAACCGGCCTCTTAAACTGCCTAAGATTTCTAAGTACATGGTACACGTAGAATGTGCTATATTGCATGTTATTTTTACTGTTAAAATGCAATTTAATATGTTAAATATCATGAATCCAGAGGCATATCTTTAAATCATTTTCTTGTTTTTATGCTGATGATCTCAAATAAAGTGCAAGGTCTAAATCACTGTACTTTCACAAAACATTTGTGATTGTACTGTAAAAAGAAGGCATTGTGCTCTACACAACCGTAGAGGGGGTGTGTACTCAGTAATCTCGATGCCAAAACAGAGAGTCTTGTTGCCTTTGTTCAGTCTCTTTTTCTTGTTTTATGTATTATTCAAGAAGGTAAAAAACTATTTTTCTGTGCGTATAAATTTATATGATATTCATATAAATGTTGGAAAATCGCTAAGAAAAAGTTTAGAAAGTAAGTATTTCGTTTGAAATTATTATCCACGGACGATTAATATGAAGCAAATAACGCTGATAGTTTTCCTATCATTATACCGTGACCCAAATTATTTAGTTTCGTGACGTGATGTAATCATATTGATCCATTACTGGTCCAAATACCCCATCTGAATTCGCATTAAACATTAAATATACACTTTTATAATACAAATATCAGTAGAGTTAGTTACATTTCGTAAAAGCAACGTTCATAGCTATACCGGGTCTAGTTAGGCGTGTGGAGTTGAATGTTGCCCACAGATCGGGCTTAACTACCTTCTGGTATCGTCGAACACGTTGTCAAATTGCAAAATAATTATCCATTATTTTGTCCAGGATTTATCCTATAATTTAACAAAATGAAAGTCTACAAGAAATACATTGATTCTACCGCATGTATTCTTTACTTCTTTTACAGAAAGTGTTCTCCTCATTGAATGATTGATTGATTGGATGCCTTTTATATTAAATGTGTCCAGTTAAGCCAAAGGTGAACCGAAAATATGAATAATCGTGAGAGAATTTTATTTATAATTTTTTTAGCTAAACAAGAATGACGTAGTCTTATTTTGCTTGTTTCGTAACAGAATGTAAAGATCTCTGCACCCATGCATTGAATGACGGGTTGATCTGTGCCCCCTATATGGTTCTCGTATACGAAAAAAAAATATTGTGGAATCGAGTACAGTATTTAGGTAGCTGTATTATCGCGTAGATGTTATGACTGAGTTTCGTGTTTCCTTTGTAATATGAAATGAAACAGTAAACAAATTAGACCTGTATGCGTGGTGAGAAACAGCTTGCTACTTGTAACAAGGGAAATTGTATCAGATTAACCCAAACAAAAGGTTGGCATTATAAAATGCAAATGCCCCTGGGCTTACCAGATGTATAATCTCCAAACCATTCCAATACACAAAGTTATTGCTAATTCGCAATTCACATACATCTTTTGTATTGCTGTTTTGAACATCGTCAACTATTTTCAAATACATCACAGCGCTTCGCGAAAACATAGACCTAACATTTCGGGTCGTATTTTCATGTTTGTTCTCTATCAAGAGTTGTTTATACAGATCTTTCTGTAAACTTGGCCCGTTCAAATAAAATAATATGAATAACCAGGAAATGGTTAAAATCTGTTACACGTCTCAAAGGAAACAACTCAAAACTTTAAAAGTTATGAGCAAATTAGCCAACTTTAGATTTAAGGGGTTGTGAATATCGTTGTCGATATTATTGAACTTTTTCGCACTGAGAGAGTGGTACTTATTATCTGCTTAATACGCATGCGCACATATACACGGAATAATCGTTCACTAATTGGCATGTGCACATAGTTCCATGCAACCAATAGCAACCGAGTTACCGAGTATTTAAAACCACCATGAATATTGATTGACTACCTTACTGTTATCTCATCAGATTGGACGTAAACATTGTAATATGTAGGATATTTATTTTCGTCAAAAAAATGTATATAATTATTAGTCACTCCGGCATGAAAGAGCACGAAGACAATATCGTCAAGTACATATTCTATTAAACTTTATTTATCTTGTGCTGACGGAATATACATAATATGTATTTATTTTGATGTCGGTGTTACACGTAATGATCTTCGTCATTAATTCGATTGTTCAAATTACTTTATAAGTTTGTCGATGAAATTCTGATTGTTCAAATTATTTTATCGATGGAAATTCGATTGTTCGAATTTACTCTATACATGGAATTTCGTCCAAAGATAATCTTTTAAGTTTTGCAACATATTGATAACTATTTTCAGTTTTAAATTGGTCATTTAGTGGTTACACGTTCTACCTGAATGAAACGATTTGTCTACACAATCACAGTATTTGCAAAAGTTCATTTACGTAATTTTGAGTTAAATGTTATATCAACGATTGTCTAGATATTAAACAAATTGCGTTGTAATCATGGATACACGGGTAATAGTTTTGTTAAAATTACGACAAATTATATAACATTTCTATAAGTGGATTGAGTGAATATAAAGAAAAAGGTCTCATAGTTTGCCATCTCAACTGACTTTTGGTTAAATGTATTCTCGATGAGAGAGAGGTTGGATAATAGTGTCTGGACCTACATAGTTGATGTGGAAATGTACAAAGTAAAATATTACATTTTTGTGTGTCGTATAGTTTGTTTTGTTTGCATTTATATATAAATCATTGCTTATAATATTTAAATGAGCGATTAAATTTATTAAGACGAAATTATTTTTGTGAAAGTGTTAATTATCTGTTATTGTCAGTGATGACTAATATTCCTTCAGCAAAATGACGCGTGTCTGGATGGATTACGATAGGTATACGTGTGTGTGTGTGTGTGTGTGTGTGTGTGTGTGTGTGTGTGTGTGTGTGTGTGTGTGTGTGTGTGTGTGTGTGTGTGTGTGTGTGTGTGTGTGTGTGTGTGTGTGTGTGTGTGTGTGTGTGTGTGTGTGTGTGTGTGTGTGTGTGTGTGTGTGTGTGTGTGTGTGTGTGTGTGTGTGTGTGTGTGTGTGTGTTCGTTGTGTGTGTGTGCGTGTGTGCGTGTGTGTGTGTGTGTGTGTGTGTGTGTGTGTGTGTGTGTGTGTGTGTTGTGTGTGTGAATGTGTGTATGTATGTATGTGTGTGCGTGTGTGTGTGCGTGTGTGCGGTGTGTGTGTGTGTGTGTGTGTGTGTGTGTGTGTGTTTGCGTCACTGATTAAAGGTGCATTTTATGTGCGAGTGCGTGTCACTGCGCAGTTGCGTCTGTGTGTTTGTATGTGCGTATGTGTATCGTGTCAGTGTTTTGTCCCGTGCGTCCGTTTCGGGGAGTGTAATTTTGTGATTACAGCGTGAAATGGTTCTGTTGAGCATGACATTATGTTTGTGAGTCTGTATATCTGTGTTTGCAAATTGACGCAAGTGCTATTGAAACTATTTCTTCTTGAAACTGCTCAGACAACATATACAGTACAATGCATTTGTATGTTTACATTCGCGAAAAGCAAAAAAAAAAAAGGAAATAAAATTACACTCTTTAAATTTAAATTTCAGGTTTCTTTATTTCACTAAAGCAATAAAAAAGGAAAATATGCAAAACAAATGAACATAAACAGTATCAGATTGAAAAGCACGATTATTCTAACATCAATAACAAAGAAATATTTGCAGTGGAAGGAAGCAGTCAGAAAGGAATAGACCCTTATAAACGGATGTATAAGTACATGAATTTGCATATATTACGTCAAAGGAAAAAACGGAAGAAAGGGGAAAACGAAAAAAAAAATACTCGTATATACAATATTTTATATACAATTACTATGAATTAACAAATTAATCAATTAGACGCGTGTTAACCGTACCACATCCCATGGTTCTAAACGAGTGAAGTTGAAGTAAGAATTACTGATAAGTGAAATTGAACGCTGGATGTCTACAAATCATGACTATCATACTTTGTACAATTTTGATTGTCCGATCAGAAAAAGCTAGACAAACATCAAGACATTAAGATTAAAGCTTGTCTAATATCATCATAAAATGGCGAAATTTTAATCTACTTATCCAGACATTTTGTAAGATATCGTTTCTTTGAAAAAGTGTTAGATGTAGTCCGTAGTTATCACCGATATATAGTTTGAGCGAGCGCGAGTCACGGGGCGCAGCTTAACCACCGTCCGCTGCATCGTGACTCGCGCTGATAAGAAGATGGCGAATAACTTAGCTGCATCGTCTGGCTCTAGTTTAATGATGACATATTCTTGGCAATGCTATAATTCAAATGAATTAAACGCTACAAATCTTATAATATACAAATGTGATGCATCGAAACTGACGTGGTTATATAAATCATAAAGTAGCACGTACGTGGGATGGTAGCGCTAAAAGCTTGAAATGAAAACCAAACAAATCGCACTCCAAAACGTCGCAATCAGAAATCCGGCAAAAACATTTGTTTGAAATAAATTCACATTCGTTGAATGTTATGCTTATCTCGAATCTTGTTAAAGCTGAAAGATTATTACTGCGATACATTTCGTTCCATTTCATTGCTTAGTTCACCAGAATCATGATAACATTTTTGTGATTTGCCAGAATTAAATTTGTGAACCTTGAAATAAATCTTCATCGGCAAAATGACCACCGATATATTTGACAACTACGTAGTTTGCAACTTACAAACGATAGATAACAACGACATTTTCCATAATAAAATATCACAGAAGCAATTTGGGGACACAATTTCAAGAGTGACTCCAAAACTAAGTTACCAAAAATATCTGACCACATTTTAAGTAGATTATTATTATTTTGGGGGTTAAGTGAGAGTTTTCAACTTCATGGTGACGATGTAGTCCAAGAATTCAAACAATGGAAAAAAAATGAATAGCAAAAAATGAATTAATTAATTCATTTATTTCCACATTAAAAAACACAAATCAAGTAATAAATATAAACGTAAAGTAACATTAACATTATAAATCAAACTATGTAGGGGAGCCAACTTAAAACATAGTGGCTTGTATGGTTTAGCCCCTTTCAAATTATGTTACATAAACAAAAATGATTTAAAAGCAGAACAGAATTTTACATACTACAAAGTAAACAGGCTAGTTACAAATACTACGGATAGGACAGATTAAATAAATAGGAAATAAAATAAATAAATAAATAATTAAAATAAGTAATGGAATAAAACGAAGTGTATCGGAAATAATAATATGTTTAATTTAGTACACCACATAAGCGTTAAGCATGATTTTTGCGGGAATGTGTTTACAAAGCAAATATTTCGGTTGTAACATCTTAGACACGTTGTAGTGGACAATATATTTCACATTACATACGTAATATTATGATTTTTTTTTTTCATTATTCAACTTTCATTCAAGGGTTGGTATGATATAAATGAATTTAAAACAAAGCTGCACCTGCACCGGTATTTTTCTTGATGAATTAAAGATTGCAAAAGTAATCCCAGTGTATAAAAATGGTTCACCTGACACTCTCAGTAACTATTGTCCAATCTCAATCTTGCCACTTTTTTTCAAAAATTTAGAAAAATGTTTTTACAATAGATTATTGAACGTTTTGAATCATTTTGAATTGATATCCAACAGCCGGTATACGGTTTTAGACCTGGGCGCTCCACATTCTCTGTAGTAATTGATTTTGTTCATAAAGTATCAAATGCCTTAGATGACCAAAAAAAAAATCATGTTGGGATTATTTCTCGATTTGAGTAAGGCATTTGATACTTTGGATCATAAAATTCTTTTAGATAAATTATACAATTACGGAATACGTGGTGTATTGTTGAATTGGTTTAAAAGTTACTTTACACATCGTAAACAATATGTCATTTTTGATCAAACTGAATCTCACTTAAAGACATTAGGATGTGGAGTGCCTCAGTGATCCATTCTTGGTCCTTTATTATTTCTTGTAAATATGAACGATATCACAGGCTTCTTGTGCATTGCAATACATTATATATGCAGACGACACGAGTCTTTATATGTTTGACAGTGATTACGAGCGATTAGTTTCTAGATTTAATTTCGAATTAAAGAATATTTCATCGTGGCTTCGTGTCAATAAGTTGGTTTTAAATATAAGTAAGACTCATTATATGATATTTACAAATAAAAAATTACGTAACGTTCAGACTGAAATAAAAATTAATGAAAATATCATAAAATGTTGTGATTCGCTGACATTCCTGGGTATTTTAATTGATTGTACATGTAAATAATGGCATGTACATATCGAGGTCATTGCCAACAAACTGTCTATAGTTATAGGTGTTTTAAATAAATTGGAACATTTTCCTTCCAATATTTTAATAATGATTTATAATGCACTGTTTTTATTACACTTGAATTATTGTAATACTGCTTGGGTCAATTTGAATGATTATTGTATGACAAGATTATATAGATTACAAAAGAAAGCGATAAGGATTGTTTCTGGATCACCGTATCTTGCGGACACAAAACCATTCTTTCACCGTTTTAAGTCTTTTAATACATTATATTTGATTTAAACAACTTTAACATCGCCGTGTATATGTTTTATGTCACAAAGGTTTAATTCCCACCAGTCTTTCAAATAAGTTGTATTTGAATGCTGACATACACGCTTAGTACCAGACAATCTTACCATTTTCATATGCCATTAATTCGAACTACTGTGTCTAAAAATACAATCTTTTTTATAAAGGACCTTTGGTCTGGAATGCCTTGCCCTCAAATATCAAAATGAGTCAAAATTCAAACACATTTAAAAGGAGATACAAACAACTGTATTTCAATTAGGCACTGTAATTTTAAGTGACAATTTTTATATTCTTAACAGGCTTTTCACATTTATTACGTAAATATCATTGTTATTTATCTTGCATGTAACAAATGAATGTTTCACAGCTAGGGATCAGCGCCAAATAAGACATTATTATACTTTCTTGCTGATTCCTCATTCTTATATTTCGTCTGTATTATTTACATGTGTGTAATTGTGATTGTTGGTTTTAATTGTGGTTATGTTCTATTTTGTTTCAAGTGTTTTTTATATGGTGAATGAAATAAATAAATTGAAATTGAATTAGGCCTATTCTAGGAACGATTGCTCATCAATGATATGACTAAAATTTAATAAAATTTCTTGTACATACAGCATTGTACAGTAACTCAGAAAAAAATATCACTTAAAACGAACGGTTCCTGGGTATGATAGTCCTTCACATATTTTTACGATATAAGTTTGAATGCATGCATCACATTCGCATTATTGAAACATCATGGAGAATCCGTCCTATAATTTCTTAAACACTAATAGCAAGATTGCAAGTAGCCCTATGTTTAGGACACAATGCTTCCAGATTCAAATATACTGCTGAAAATTCTGGTGTGAACATTTCACAGTCATGCATTTACTCTGTGTTGTTCAATTATTACCAGAAATGCTGTGAGGGAGTTTGTTGTGAAACTTTCTATGAGTTTCTATCAGGGCTAGAGATTGAATTTAATACTAGAAAATTACTGCTTGATTCTCTTCAAGTAAATACATTCAAGACAACTCCTTACAACCTGAATATACACTCTAACCAGTTGTTATATGTTTCAACTCACTCAGTTCTTGAGGCATTTTTTTTCTTCTCTGAATTTAACAATG
Source organism: Eucidaris tribuloides (assembly GCA_001188425.1). Classification (NCBI taxonomy): domain Eukaryota; kingdom Metazoa; phylum Echinodermata; class Echinoidea; order Cidaroida; family Cidaridae; genus Eucidaris; species Eucidaris tribuloides. The sequence goes on along the minus strand of JZLH01S0604814.1, from coordinate 9,070 downwards.
ACCACAGTTTTTAAGAATGTGAGTTACATAAATCCTCCACGTTTTCCTTGTCTCTGATAAAGTCTAAAAATGAAGCCCTGAAAAAAATTGTATTTCAAAATGGTTATTTAGTACTTTGATAAAGTGAAAAATCTATGAGTTCTCATGTTGACCGGATTCACCCTACCCATTTCTTCCCATAGAATAGGCCTACAGTGAGTAGATCTCGACTATTTCACACTCCACAGCAGTAATTATTTAATGGTGATGTTTATTCATGCATATCTTGCAACTCTCCAAAACTTTTGCAGTGAAGGATGATTATTTGTCCATTTAAGCACCGCCATGTAGCTCAGATAAGTTTGATAGTTTTTTTAAATTGAAGTTCCACAGTGTTAACTCGTGTCTTTTAAGATTGAATATTACAACAATCATTTCGCCCATATATAATTCGTATAATTTTGTAATCAAATCGGATCATTAATTAACAACCAGGAGATGGCGCTCTTGTCTTACTTTCATCAGTAGCCTATTTTCAATAACCACATCGCGTTTGTGAATATTGCTACCCCGACCGCACTAATGGCATTTAAGACGTATTTTCAAGTTATTATGACATCATACCAGGCTGTGAGGCTCAGATATACAGTGTTTGTACCCACGACAGATTTCACGCGGCACGTGGAGTACCAAGACGATGACAGAAGCTGACGTTTAGGAAACAAAAACAAATACGAGCTGTCACACCGTCCGTATTCCTCACCCTCTCAAATGACTGTCGACTCAATCAGTTTGTTTCTTAATTCGTTATTTTCTTCTGTCTTTCTCCTTGTTTAATTTCTGCGCAGGAATTACGTAGTCGCTTGGCCACTGGGGTATCAAAACAACTAAAAATACCGACTTTGTCCTTGGCCTCAAGAAAAGCCTTCTCCGCGCATGCGCAAATGTACGCTAAGGTCACACGTTTACTGTCAATTGTATAAATCTTACTCAATCGACTCCCCAGGGGTGCTGGGACGCCTCTTCCAAAACTGCTATCGGGATTTTTCAAGCTTTTCCTTTCCTGACGTCAACTGGCAGCAAGCCTTTAATGAGGATGGATGTCATTTTTGTTTTCAACAAAAAAGTACAAAATGTGAAGGAGTATTACCTCTTAGAGAGACCAAAGGATTAATTCATAGGAAATATTCTAAATTATACACTAAATTAGATTATATATAAAATTGCATTATTTTGTCTTCATCGGACCCCTTTCACTTTCCATGTTTGCATAAATTATTACCGCAAGTTTGCCACGATTACTGACTTCAATGTGAGGAGAAAGGGGCTTTCTAAATTTATATCAGGACGTCCACGTCCATTCCAAAAGAGGCGTGATTTGATAAAATGGTTAGATCGGAAGCAACTAAACAAAATTATGCAGGAAACTATAAAATTTATTAGAAATGATCGCAATACAAATTGTATGCAGCCCACAAATGGAATGCAAGTAAAATGATAAAGTTTGATTATGCGTATAGATTTAAACGAATGTGGCGTATGGTCTTTATCTCATACAGCCGATTATATTAAACGCCCAGACCAACTAAAAACTTTAAGGGGATAATGATGTATTCCGCGTTTTTCTTTCATCTATTAGCTCAACATCAAATTGCGTATGAAATTATTTAAAATTAAATATTACAATAAACCGACAAAGTTTTAGGAAAAGAACGATATTTAAATAACGAAAATATTATTAAATCAACATAGCTTACGTCAAACTACTACGAAGAGATGATTACTTAAAATGTAATCATTATAAGTAGTGAGTTATTTTGTCTTCGTCCGGTGGTTCAGTGGTAGCTGTATTGTGATGTTATTTGTCGCATAATATACAATGTTAAAAACTGATTAAAGTAGGACCAAAATTTGCAATCTAAACGTTGTAAATAAGTGTGTGTGGGGGGGGGGGGTTTAAACTTGGGATAAAAAGTGGTCGTTCGGCCGTTGATTTGGCTGGGTATGTAGCTTGGAAAAACAGGCAGGCCCGTGGGTAGTTTTTTCGATGGGGAGACGCAAAAAAAAAAAAAAAAAATACGCCAAGTGGGTGCCCCTATAATGTTTTTGCTCGAATGCCAACATTTTACGAAAGGGTCATTTCTAGACGAGTCAGGAAATTCAGGAAAAGCTGGGCTGCTTAGAAGTCTGTATTAATAGTCTAACATTCAAACAATTTTTTTTTTTAAAGCCAAACTTTGATATCTAAGCTACATTGTTTAAATGGACAAATAAACACCCTAGGATACAAAAGTTTGGCAAGTTATGCTGGCACTGGCAAGATATGCATGAATAAACAATTTCCACTTCCATACAATAGCTTAGTTCTAAACACAGTAAGTCTTTGGGAGGAAACGGGCAGGTGAATCTGGTAAACTTGAGTGCTTGTAGATTTTCACTTTTTAAAACACTAAATTATCATTTTGAAAAACATTTTTTAGGGCTTCATTTTTAGACCTTATTAAATTTGACACTTAGAGCATGGAGGATTATGTAGCTCACATTTTCTAAAACCGTGATCATTGTTAGCCTGTGGCTTTAAACTCGAATATATGATATAAAATAGGCCTATAGATAAGTTGCTCACGGAAATGCCCTTTTTTCAAGATCAATTTTGTTTCAATCAAGATTACAATTTGACAAGCAAATATAGGTCTGTTCGGGTTCAAAACGTATTAGACAAGCACTAAAAATACACAAAATTGTCCAATATAGTATTTCGTATAACGTTAACTTTTCGTTTCGAGATCACTTCCAGTTTGGGCGTTATTTTTGTCACTTACTACATGGAAAATATCATTTTTAGAAACACGATTGTTTTTCTTTCGTATGTTTATGCCGTGAATGTGATACTCACGAGTCAGAGTCTCTGACGTGATCTTGTCTTTCATGGGGTCATAACATTATATTTCAGTCCCTCTCTCTCCAAGGCTATAATTATTTTACCTGCGAGATCTAGATCACGATGTCACATGACTAAGATGAAAATAAAACAGCCGAAAGTCATCACCCACCCTTGCCATGCACGCGCCGAGGTCGACTTTTGGATGTTCGGATAGTAAATGACATACACCAGGGTTTGGAAATTAATTCACGACTCGCGGGAGGAACGCAGACCGGAAGCCCGCGGAAAGCTATGACGTCAAACGAAGATTATGCAAATTTGCGAAATGATTCGTTCAGTCAACGACCAATCACAGCCGGCTATTCCCTTGGGGGAATTCCCGTTTATTCAATTTGTGTGAAGTGGGGGAGATTAGAGCAGGTTTCGAAAGCGGGCGAGGGAAAGAAAAAGTTGTTTTCGTTTCAAAAGTATAATGGTAAATTGATTCAATTTTCCTGTAAAATTAGCAACTTGTCGGAAGCGTTCAAGAGCTGAATTGAATCAAGTTCGCCCGTGGCATGATACGTAACTTTGGTGGATTTTAAATAGCATATCCAGGGACTAGTTCTGGATGCAACCAGTGTCACCGAGTCTCGAGGTGTAAATGTGTCTCCGCTTCGAGAGTGTTTGTCAGCTTTTTTTTGCAGGTCCGCACACCCTTGTGAGCTGAAAGACGTGTCATCAGACATCAATACTGACACCTCATCCTCATACAGCTAATGACAGTTTTGACAGCCTGGGTTAGAGCAGAGAACTTCTCGTCATTGGCGGTAGTTTGACGTCTCCCTATATATCCTGATAACAGGTTTCAACGAACGATCTGACAAGCAGCGTTGCCGGGAAAACTTGCTTTCACACTATGGAGGAAGAAACCTCCATGCTCACACGCTTAATACTGTGTCCTTTATGCAAAGTGGTGCTAGATCCTCATTTTCCTATTGTGATGAATGACAAACAGGCTTTTACTATACCCAATGTGTTGGAAAGATTGCATTTTGCAACATGTTAATTTCTTCATCTTTTGTTGATATCTAACCTGTTTTCCCCTTTTTTTCCTTTTTCATGATATTGGGGGAAGGGGGAGTATTACGACAATGAGTACATTGCCAATTGATGACTGTAAAAAAAATGACTTCTGAATAGCTACTGAAACAAATTCACATATAAACATAAAACACAAATGCACAAATACACTTACACACACATACATACACACATACTTGTAATTGCCACCAAACAAGGATGGTAAACAAGACATCAAACACACTCCATATACCACATGCAATCGGCGACACACACTCCTGTGTACAACATGCAATCGGGGACATTCGTGTATGTGTATGATATTTCACCAGTAACTGGGGACGTTGAGGGATACACACAAATTATGAGTTATTTTCTAATGTGCTTTAGTGCCATCTATGTCTAATTTGCAGCCATTTGAGGGTTGGGGACCGTCCCTGTTTTCAAAACGTCCCCAGTCAGATAGTGGAATGTCACACTAATGTCCCCATTAGGAGGGATTACAAATGAATGCACACACACACATACCACACACACAAATAGACACACATACCACACACACAAATAGACACACCAAACAAACACACACACACACACACACACACACAAGACCCAACCACACACACACACACACACACACACATGCAATAAAACTGTCATTGCAAGTTTGAGACAAATTCCAAAGTATTAACATATTTGTAATGTCACTGTTACATGTATAATTCCACCTGATCCTAGTGTTGTTAATATACCATGTACATATCAGTAATTGTAATTGTGACTGATGTGGCTTTATATTTAGGAGGTTTGTACTTGTATGTTTCATTGTCAGTTTTTGTGAATAGTGGAAATACATTTTTATCATCATATTGCTTGTGGAGAATAAATCCAAATCCAAAGTCAATTCAATTCAAATTGTCCTGGATGGCCAATGGTATGAGATGGGTTAAAAATCATTACTGCACTTAGGCACACACAGTCAACCACCAAAGAAAATAGAAACCAGTCACTTACATCATCAATCTTAAAAAGAAAAAAAAACACCACAGGAATGTTATTACTCACACATTTACATATGCTAAACAGAAGCAAGCACTAGATACACACATCAGAATATAGACATAGATACTGTATTAACATATTGATTTTATTTCACAGATTAGTATCACACATTTCAAAATTCTGGAATACTTATAACTGTCTATTTTTTTCATTTTCCTTTTTAATGACACATCAATAAATTCTTTTGGGTTTAGAGGAAGTAATGTCCACATTATTTAAGCTCCAAATACTAATTACAAAATGTGATTCACTTTGCTAACATGAAAAATATGTATACTTTTGTTTTACACTATCAACAAATCATTGAATGCCTAGTATAAAAAGATTCTTATGTTGTATAAAATCTATGCCATTCAGTTAAAAGTCAGTCTGAGTAAACACATATAAGTGGATAGTTTAGGTACTGATTCACCGAGTTTGACTCATCATGGTATATTTAATCAGTGTAATTTCAAAGAAAAATAAAGAGCTAGAAACTGCATTTTAAGAAAAATGTTTACTGCTGAAATGAGACCTCTTCCAACAAGCATAGGAACTGAGGGGAAAAAACAAAGGTTTTTTTATGTTTCTAAATCAAATGTCTTTAGTTATATGCAGAATCATGTATATGGCATGGCTTGGTCTGGGGGCCTGGTCTTTGCATCATACTGCACAAATAGCCATAAAATAGTATTTGAAGCCAAAGTACAATTTTGGTACATAATAAAAAATAAACTTTGTTGCTATTATGTTTCTCACATATACCTATATGATCTGTCAAAGCATAGACAACAGCTTGCTCTGAAACTCTTTCCTTTTTGAGAAACTACTCAAAATGTAAAATGTGTGGGGAAGGGGAACCCAATTTTTCCTACAGGTAATATGCATAGTAATATCAACTTACTGGTAGTTTTAAACCAAAATAAGTCAATTTTGGTCAGTTTGAGGTTGCTTTCTTTTACTTTTTGAATGATTGCTGAAACTTTGTTGGATCAACCACACCTATACTTTAAGTCAAAGACATGATTCTTGAGAAACAGGCAAAAATGAGGGGAAAAAATCCAGCTAGAAATACATGTAACAGCATGTCAATGTTATACTAATCATCAGTTATGATATATCAAGATAGATTTTGTTAGATTGGCCCTCATCTAGCTGAGTCTTGGCCTAAGACACCTGGTCCTGGTCTAGTACATCAGGCAAGCATTGCACAGACAGGTGTCGTGGACCTGGATGTTCATCTGTCTCCTGGGGAGGACCTTGGTCTCATCCCCAGAGGGGGGCTGGCACTCGAAGTCGACGGTCTCAGTGTGGTACTTGTCAACAGTGCAGTCCTGGGGGCACTGGGGGACCACGTCCACGGAGGAACAGCCCTGGAGGGCCGACGACGGGATGGCAATGACGCTGCTGACGGGAGCACATGCTGTGGAGAAGAGGAAACATAATGGAATGGATATGCAATAATTTCACTTCATTTACTTATCAAATTTTATTTCATTTATTTCTGCAAATTTTTTTAAACATTACAAAGGAAAACATAACATTATATGTAAACAAATAACAATTAAATTAATCAATCATTTCATTACAAGATTTAAGCTGATCCGAAACCTTACGACTAAGGACAGAAACTAAACAACAAATCATATTCATTGCAAAGGTGATAAGGGAAAAAATATCAATTAAACTTT
>JZLH01S0604804.1:3249-25351 GCA_001188425.1 Eucidaris tribuloides | reverse complement strand
GGATTATTCCTTTCATTCTGAAAAATATATAATGAAAGTTGACTATTATCTACGAAATCTTTCAACATCATTATACATAGTGGTTCTGGAAATTAATGCACGTATGTAGAAAAGGAGTTAGCACCAGCGTTTCTGCAAGGGTACGTTGAAATACTGCATACTGCTATACATGTATATATTTAATCGCAAATATTCGTTACTTACAAACTGGAAAATGTTGATGAGGAAATAAAAAAAAAATACTTGTGATTTACATTAAACAATTGTTTGAAATATCTTGTCTGAATATGTAGGCATCAAATCTCAAAATGCAATTTAAATACTGTAGTCATTAAAACATGGAGCATTTTCTTAAAGCTGGATTAACATTTGATTTACTTTCACACGTACCTTTTAAAACTGATTTTTTTTTTTCAGTATGGCAGGACAAATGGATGAAAATTAGCACACCGTCTGAATTCATATACATAATATTCTCCATAACATTGATGTTTACACACAAACACACAGAGAGACAAAGACAGACAGACACACAGACACACACACACACACACACACACACACACATATATACAGACACACAGGCAAACAAACACACACACACACACACACACACACACACATATATATACAGACACAGACAGACACACACACACACACACACACACATACATACAACTTGACACAAGACACCATGAAACCAATTATAAGTTTCAACCATAGTCCTAGATTATGTACAACTTCTGCATAAACTGCTTTCAAATGCCAGTGTATCTAAGTTCAAACGTGCACACTGTAGTACCACAATGACAAAACTAGCAACAATGGGGGAGACATCGGCCAGCGTGGCGCTAATCACACAACTGGCTGCACAAAATACATATAGTAACCATGCCACAACTTGTCAGTCTGGTACTGTGTACAAAAATAGAATACAATCATTAAAATGTACCTAAAAATATAATGTTTGTAACTATCTACACTAATATTTCATAGTTTGTGCTGCATTCTCAGTGTCAGTGTGTCTATGCTTTTTACATGTCGTGATATTTCAGCAGTACACTGTATAATGAAAACCACAGGTCGATCAAAGGTGCCGATTGTAAAGGTGAAGGAAAAATTGTGTTGTTAAAACATTAAAGGTAGTGTTCTTGAAATTTGAACAAACAGAAATTGTAAAGTTAAACTGCCTTGAAGAGAAAGTGCATTATAAAAACCATGAATAATCACTTGTCCATCGGACAACTATGTATCACTGAATTTGAAATATACACATGTACATGCATTGCAAGATGTGTTTTAATTAATACAGGTTACATGTACATTTGGTGTAATTTCTTTTGACTTATGGAATTACTGATAGCACGGCAGATTCATCAACGTGAAAATTTAATCCAAATCTGAGAATAAATCCTTTCTCATCAAACTGTCTACATAAGTGCAATTGATTAAATGATTTATTCATGTATTTATTTATTTATTGAAACTTGACATTAGGCATAATAATTAAGTCTGTTTTTAGCTACGTCTTTGAGAACTGGAAGCTGTGTACAATAATTGAGCATGTTTTGTTGAAACATAATTTATCTGGTATGTCTTTGTCTTAAACTTTGTACTGAAAGTATGTTTTATATCTTGATTAATTATACCAGCACGTATGAATCTCCATTCTGATAAAACAGATCTGATTATTGTTTACCAGTCTCAAGTTTATCTATCAAGTATCCTCACCATTTTTCTACTGCAAGAATTTGTAGGAGGAGATTGAAAAATATTAACAATACAAAAGCTAATTTTTTTGCTTAGTCCTTTTAGAAAGCAAGTAAATTGAGAAGGACTTTAAACAGCAGTATAACAATGACACCCGCACCAACTATAAGTCAACCTGAGATACCGTATAATAATTGACGTTTCTCCAAAAGCCGTGTTAATCTGCAGCACTTCTTAAACTAGTCTTGCTTAATCATAAACAACCATGTATGCCAAAGTAATTCTACTTTTATATTGAAATATGTAAATATGTAAACATCTAAAAACACACTGACCAAATTTTCTGAATAACTGATCATTCATCACACATAATGGTCCACATAAATCAGTTAGGAATATACTGTTAAGCATTAATCATCTCTTCCTAATGAATGTTGTTGCAGTAATATGTCAACTCACCTGATTAAAAAAAATACTGGTAAATCAACTGTACAGTGTATCATACTCGAACAAATATTAGATTACACATGCCATTATTGTTATCTATTCACTTCAAGCTGATTGTGAAAAGAGCTTTGACAATGAGTTACAAACAAAATATACTTACAAGAGATTTATTAGAAAGAATGTTTTAATCATCTATGTATTATTATTATGCTGCAAAATAAAATTTATTTTATCTAAGATTTATCAAAGTCACTTAAAGATTGTGTCAGGGATGTGCAAGTCCATTACTTCCCTTCATTATCAATACCAAACGGTAGTTTAGTACTTACAAATGGTGTGCTGAAAGTTTGAGATCCATACGTCATGAATTTGTTTTATGAGAAAAACTAATAACGACATGTTACCAGAATGTTCTTCTTTCCGTGAGTTTAAATTTTGCTCAAACTGCGAATCGCGGTTATTGTGTAACGTCGGAAGACCAGCGCAAACGGCTAACCTCCGCACGACATTTAGCTAACGGCTGATCGGACAATTTTGGAACGGCACGTGCACGTTTGACGTCGCGGATTTTTTGACTTTGCTCCCGAGCAATTGGAAAAAGGATGAAGTTTAACCACCCAGATTTTCACCAAAACTCAATATTTTACCCCAAGTCTCTATGAGAGGTGTTTATGTATATCAATCTTCACATTGGATATGATTTCAGCTGATTTCATTCATTTAGATGTTTTTTGACATGCAAATCAATGACACAATCTTTAAGTCTACAATCCAAAGCCATTCCGAGTTGAAATAGTTTCATAATAGTGGTGAACGCAAATTTCCTTTCAACAAGAAAAACATAAAATCTACATTTATTATCCACAGTAATTGGACTGAAACATTGCATGAAGAATCATCTGCACACTTTCAGGCCTAGTGTCAATTATCTTAATCAAAAGTAATATATATATATCTACGTTTAACTTTTCTATTTTCAAAATGAAGTAAAATCACTTCCAAGAAATGCAATACCTACATTTACATCTTTGGTTCAGATCAGCAAAAATTATCATGATGTTCAGCAGTTGCAGTTGTAGAGTCTTTTCTTGTTAATCTCATTGGAAGTCAGAGTCCATTGTAGATTTTCATGTATTTAAATAACTACACAATGAAAAATTGAGCTCTCACAAATGCGAAAGTAATCTACCAGCAGGCAATGTTAGTTATGAATGTTTATCAGAAATTTAACTACAATACAACACTGCTTTAATGTATAAATTAAATGCACCACTGTAGGTAGCAAATCTTTCATTTAAAATCATGGGAACAATCATAATTCTTTATCAGTATATGGAAAGAGGAGTAAACCTACAGTATCAGGAAACATTGGTATCTCTGAAATGAGTTTTCTTCACTTGCTGCAAGTAACATGTACCTTGTTAGTAAACATTTCAAGAGTAGAACATAATCTTTGGAACAACTCATATTCTCAATGGCTTTTTAACCTAAAATTTATGATTTCTCGGAGGGTGCTGGAAAATATTGCACTCTTAATGTCACATTTTAATAGTTTTTGTGTCTAAATTACTAGATTTTTTTTTTATAACCAAGAGATACAAATGGCAAATGACATTCAACTGAATTAAATCAGTTTAAGATGTGAAGAAAAACAAAAAATAAGGTCACCAAAGTCACAAAATATAAAGGCAGTCATCATAGATATTGTAAAGGCCTATAGTCTCAGGCAAAAAATAAATACTGGCCTCTTTGGCTCAAATGATAAAACATGGAATAATTTTTCCCCCAATGCAGTGGAACAGAGTCAGCTGTAAGTTGGAAAACTGCACTCACTCATTTTCTCTCACAGCTTGTACAAAGTGCCATTGGATTAATTCAAAATGTATAAATACGCTCATAATCATAGACTAGTTCTTATTGTGTTCAAATAAACAAAATAAAAATAAAAAAAAACTACTATGGTTGAATTCATCTCAGCAGTTGACAGTGGACTAAGGCTTGATCACAAACAATTTTCAATATCAAACAACGAATCAATTTATTCTTTCTTATATGAAATACTGACTTAGCAGAAGCGACCTATATGCATCTATACAATGCAATGGTACCTATTCAAAAATATCAGCTGATTTTTTTTTTTTTCAAACAATAAATCAAGGCCTTTGAATAAATTAGATCTTGACAAATCTTTTTTTTTTACATACATATAAGATATGTATCAGCTTTAAAAAATACATAAAAAGGACAGCATACATACAGTGCAGATTTAAATCTGCATTTAGGCTAGGTCGGTTCTTTGATACAAAGCTAAACTCGTACGTGTACTTCAAAATACAGGATTCTCTCTGAATACTGCACACTATATTGCAACATTGCAAGTCCCATAAATACTGGATATGTATATCAAAACACTCAACAAATCATTTTTCTTTCTTTTTTTTCATTTAAACTGCCCTAAAATCAGTTTGACATGATTTCATGAATATACAAAATGCTGCAGAACCTCCACACATTTTACAATTACCTGAGGATTGATAAAGTTCCATACAAAATATATGTTTGTACAATTAAACAGATATATCAATTTCAGGAATGTTATGCCATTGTTGCATAGCAAATCGCTTCCCTCAAGAATCAATTTACAAATTACACCAACAATAAATTGTTTTGATGATTATTACGCCAGTATAACATCACAACAGCTCACAAATCTAGATGATCTGTCATGCATATAACAGTCTGTGTACAGGTGCTGATTTAAACCTGCTGAATGCTGATACTCCATATTTTGACCACAAATTGCCAAGGAGATTCAAACTGTTCAAAGTCCCTGCAAAGATCAACACGACAGCTCATAATGCAAGATGGTCTCTCACGCAGGTAATGCCCAGGGTACAGCTGCTAAATTGAACCTGCCAATATTCAATATCTCCGAGACAAGTTGCCAAAGAGGATCAATGGTTGCAAGTTGCCCTGCAAACTGGAATGATCATAGTACATTGTGCTTTTGCTAAAACACTATCGTAATAGGCGAAGACATTTATGCTGCGAACATTTTTCTAGGATTGTTTGAAAACGAAATCACCGACTAAAGAGAGATGATCGGACGGATAACTCCACGACGGTAGTCGCCCCGATCCGATATCATCCCCACCCGGAAATTCCAGCAATGCAACGGGCTTCAAGTGCTTCTTCGTGTACCATATGTAATCGATAGTGTGGCACTCTTCACGGCGCGGACGGATTTTCCACGTCGTGTACGGTGGTTCGCTTTCACCATCGTCACTCAACTTTTTATACACGCTTCCGAGGTTGAGTCGGCTACGTTCGAAAGCACCGTACACATCTTCGGTGGGTTCAGCGTTGAAATCTCCTCCCACGATAACCGGTATATCTTTGGCATAATCCTCTATGAGGTCTATTAGATACTGGCCCTGTTTGTGGCGCATTTTTTCGTAGCCAGGTTTCGCTTTGAGATGCGTCGTCGCGACACAAATCTCCTCTTCCGGCAGCTGACCTGAAACACATTTTAAATGATGCACAACTGCGACCTGATTGGATATATACTGCTTACCGTCAATATGAACCTCTAGGTTCGGCAAAGTGCTTTTGACGAGTTTGAATTTGTCTGTCTTGAAGAACACCACACACCCGTCGGGGCCATTGTTTATGACGCAATCGAGGCACGGCGAGTCCGGTTTGGGGTTGAAAGCCCCTTTGTACCCAACCTGTTTCAACACAGGCAGGAAGAAGTCCTCGAAATGATCTACTTCCTGTAGACATATTATATCCGGGTCATAGGTCAAGATCTCTTCCAGGATGGCATACTTCCTGTTGTCCCATAACAGGGATTCCTTGGGACACTTGATGAAATTATCTCTTCCTTGACTCAAAGCTGCAGAGAGAATGTGAAAGAAAGAAGAACTATTGTCATCACATCAATAAAACAGGGTTCGTACACCTACATATTTCAAAAATTTCCTGATTTCTATGACTTTTCAGAGCTGAAAACTGTATATTTCCATGACCGTTTTTAAATTTTTAAAGCGAGTAAGAATACATGCACATCATCACGATACTAGCAAGCTCCCAATAAGTGTCATTTCAAAAATATCATCAATAAATGATTTTCCATAGCTGTTCACAAGAAATTGTAAAAATTCCCTGACTTTCAATGACATTTTGTTTCTGGAAAAAGTATTTTCAAATTTCCTCATTTTCCAGAAATTCTCTGACCTGTACAAATCCTGAACATAAATGGCACATTACTATTTTGTATTCTTTACTTTTTCCCACTTTTCAAGTCAATAATTTTTAACCTTACTTATCAAATTGTTGCTGGTGTGACAAAACGGTATCCACAAAGTCATACTTTGTTTAATCCAAGTCTCATACTTCAAATCTCAAAAAAACTGGCATTGGTAGCAATGTTTTTTGGCTCTCCCAAACATGAAATACTATTGAGATACAAGATCTTACATTTTGTATGAGTGATCTCACCCCATCCCACCTTCGGAAATTGCTAGTCCATTATCGTCCCACTCCCAGAAGATCTCAGTCCAAGTCCCTAATTAATACCCCTAGGATAATACACAGTTTTATGATGCAAGATCATTTCAATTATTGGCTCCTGCACTGTGGAATAACATCCCTGACAAGAAAAAAAAACATCAAAAACTATTAGTTTAAAGACGCCCTTAATGCACACTATTACTTGTTGAAAAATTGAATGATATCATTTTGTTGATTGTCAAACTGGCCTCTTTTCAGTCCTTTTTCCTTCCCAGGGCACATAGGAATGAAATGCACTGCATAAAAAAAATGATTCATTATTTTTTTTCATCCCAAAATAACATTGAGGTCCCTGTAAGATATCTACCATCCAAGTTTGATTACAAATGGGCACATGGTCGCAAAACTGTTGGTGTTTCATAAGTGTTATGGATGGACACACGACAAACAGATGGACACTAATAAGGATCCCTTAGTATTACTCCACCTCGGTGCTTGGCAAACATGAAGGTTCCATGAGGTCCCGAGACCGGTCTCATTTAAAACTCTGCTAGCATACAACATAACCTTGCAGTGCAACAGACTGTTTGCTTACAAATTACATACCATCTGCCAGCACGTTCCACACCATCACCCTGACCCGACCGTCCCTCGGAGGTAGTCCGTTGCCAAGGACGCGGCTGCTACCATCAGTCTCGTCACCGTGGTTGTTGACGTCCGTTGTCGTGGGCAACCATTTGAACTGCCTCTGGAGGAGGGGGGCTTGCCTGACGGGGGCCTCCTGGCACTGATGGAGGAGCTGCTCCCGGGAGGAGGCCTGGAGGTAGTGGGCGGACATCTGGATGCGAGACAGCTGGCTGCCGAGTAATCTGTCGATTGGAAGAAAAAGTGATATATATATTTCAGTCAATCACATTACCAAAAGTAAGGCCTCCATTTTTTCGTTTTACAAATATTATGTTTTTCAAATTTTCCATTTTTCCATGATTTTCCATGTTAGTACTCAAAATCATGTATATATACTTGCATGATTATAACTTGGCCTCAGTGAAATGGAGCAGCCGTAGTCATGGTAGTGAGAAAGATGGCTGGCAGAGGGGCCTGCAGAGGGGTTTGGTAGGGTCATTAAAGTTACTCTAATGCTTGGTAATGGTATTACATGTATCTAGTTAAAGAATGATTTCAGACATCTAAATATTTGTTTCTTTAGTAATTTAATACCAATCTTAAGCATTTTATGATTTCCCATTTTCTGCATTACACTTCCCATTCTCCACGATTTTTCTCAGTTTTCCGTATCGCGGAGGAATGGAGGCTTTAACCTAGAGTAGTTTTAAAGACATAACGCCCTACTCTGGGAGTTGGAAGAGAGGACACCAATTCAACAGTATGATAACTTGCTTTAACTGTTTTAAACAGCAAACACTGGTGCATCCAGTGGATGGATATCTGTATAAGATAATATGAGACAGCTGGTTTGCCTGTGAACTTGTCAATTTAAGAAGTATAGTCAGTCACATTTACCTGGGAGTCTTATAATAATAACTGCACTATACTGAGAGTTGGGAGAGAGATCACCATTTCAATAGTATGACACTTGCTTTGTCTGTTTCATACAACAAACACTGATTATTCCGGTAGATGGAAATCTGTACTAGAGACAGCTGGTTCGCTTATAAACTTGTCAATTTTAACACATGTGTTATGCTTATATACATCAGTCACATACCATCTAGGGATGGACATTTGATTAAAAGGGCTGACTTGCCTATCGGATATTAACTTGTCAATTTTAACAGAAATGGCATAGGCCTACTAATATATATTTTTAGTCACTTACATGTACATGGAATACCTGTCTGGTTAATCAGAACTGCCTGACTTTTGGAGTTGAAAGAGAGATGCTTGCTCAAATACTACAAAATCTTGCTTTGGCTGTTTAAAAACAGAAAAGAGACCGAACATTCCAGACTAGGAACTTGCTTAAAGGTAAATGACATGATTGGGGGTAGCCCTCAACTTGGGCTCAAACTACTCTAGAATCAAATAAACCATGCAAGGATTCTCCTGTGAAAATCTTGTAGTCAAACGTTGACTCATTCTAAAATAAACAATGTCAATATCACTCGCAGTACGGAAACCTGCTGTATGGCTCTCTATGGGGCTTATTTTTATCGTACCCGGATAAAATTAAGATACTCCTATGTTTATGCTTGATTCTCCGTAAGTAAACAAATTACAGACAAATCCTCCCAGGTGTGAGATCCGCTCCTGCTGGTGTAAAGTTGGTATATATTTCAACTCATTTCTTTCTTGAGGCATTTTCAAGTGCTCCCAATCATGTCACTAACCTTTAACATTACAACAATAGCCATTAATCTTAACTGCTACACATTTAGGATAAGTGCAAACTCCCCTTTTTACTGCTCTCTTGAATATTAATTGTGATGAAAAAAAAATCAACAAACCAACAGACAGACAAACAGACACACACACAAATAGGTGGGAGAATTCAACTGCCAATGACATCTGCGGGCATCTGATGAGATACAGCTGAAGTTGCAGATTTGAGAGTAAATAAATGACAACACATTGACATCATTGCTGCCCTTCAAATACATCTTTGGTTGACAATCCTACAGAAGCCTTTCTAGCCAGCAACAAAGCAAGGTAACAAAATAACAGGATTTATTTGTAATGTATTTTTTGACACCAATAGATGATTCAAGTCTCAAAACACAATGGCGTCACATTTTCTAATCATTTTTTCCACTGGAAAGCACATCATATACAGCTTTTTGTTTTGACAAGCCAAGGGCATAATTTTCATATTCCACTAGAATTTCAGATAGCCCATGGCTAGCGAGATGTCAACTGCAGCAAACCCTTTATATTAATAAAACTAGATCTTACCTCATAAGCATTCTACTGGAGAAAGACATAATGACAGATATTCACAGAAAGACACGCTGGAACACTGCTACTTGTAAGACACACTTCACATTGAAAGAAATGAATAATGGTCTATAGATCGGAATGGCTTAATAGGCCAGTATACATTATACATAATGATATACAGGATGTATTATCTGTTTGGATATACTGGTACATTTGCCAGGGACTCTGCCTCAATATATTGCCAGCATAATTATTTCCCCTCACCTTTACCCCGCCCCAAATTACCCTTCTCACACCTTCTACCTACCATGAACTCTGCACATTAACCCTTTGCCTCCTAGATTCATTCTGTAACTCCCATAGAGTTAATACATAACACATCCAGTTCCTGTAGCCAATAG
This sequence comes from Eucidaris tribuloides, assembly GCA_001188425.1. Lineage (NCBI taxonomy): Eukaryota > Metazoa > Echinodermata > Echinoidea > Cidaroida > Cidaridae > Eucidaris > Eucidaris tribuloides. The sequence continues at coordinate 15,383 of JZLH01S0604804.1, read as the reverse complement.
ATTAACAAGGGTATGAAATGAGGATAATTTGAAACTGACACACCCCCACGTTACACTGTACAATACCTATAGCTCGGTTCTGCTACTGAACTGCTCGACCTTCCCAGTACTATTGCCACAAAATTCAAATGATATTACATGTGGATGTTCTGTTTATGGTATAGAAAGGGTTAAATGAAAGCCATACCACTACACATAACATTCCTGTTAGAAAATCTTAGATATGCCACAACCTTATGCTGGAATAAAAAATGTGGGTACCTACAACAAACATGCCTGTACCGAAAACACTTGGACCAATGATATGTTCATTATATTGGTGTATTGTATTACGGAACACTGTTTATTTAGATGCAGAATTCACACATGAAACTTCATTAATTTTCTTGATTTTTTTTTTTTTTTAAATGTCTATATATGTTCAATATTCAACAAAATGAAAGAAGTCACATAATTAATCTGACGAAATTGGCAGTTGAATTAACCAAGCCTCAAGATGAGGGCCCGTGAATCATGGGAACTTGGTTGCCAAATTTACCCCAACAATGTAACGTTATTTACAAGGCCTGAATATAACGATTAATATGTGCCATAAAAACTAAAAGTGATGCGAGTTTCTGTATTTCTCATGATTCTTTTTTAGGAGGGGTTCGGTATTGATTGCAATATTACAGGGAGTAAACCCAGGGACTGAAACACAGAAAATTAACCGCTTTACATATGTGTGATTTGATCTTTTCTATTTTTTAGATTTGTTGTTTCTTTTGACAAATTTTCCCTTATCTTGCCAATCTGAAGATAGGGGATCGTGAAAAATTGGGCTGTTTGGGGTCTGCTATGGGTGTGCACTCAGTTCACGACTGACAAGTATTTCGGAAAAAAATATATTGATAAATTGATATGAACCACCCATAATATTGATAATTTGATATCTGACATACGTCATATCAACGGACCTTATACTCAACTTGCACATTCAATATGTGTAATCCCACCAACAGAATGTGCGTCCGGCCAGTAATATCATATGAGGGCATATGTGATGTACTTTTGACATCTGTCATTTCAAATGTCAAGTTTGGGGTGTAATTTTTCAGCTATCGTATATCTACCAGCATAGCATTATTGTCATAATAGCAACATTAATATGGGAAAACCACACAAGAGCACAAAGATAATTCTGGGAAGTTCTGACTACAAATTCCATCATTTCCGGTCAACAAATTTATCACATTTTTTAAAGATACATGTAAGGCCTTTCATTTGCATGCCTGAAAATTTACATTGTGTAAATACAAATACTACAGTATGTAGACGAAATACCATGTAAGAACTACCTTCAGCAAGTGAGCAAAGTATGGGAGATAGACACTCAGTTTTAGTGGAATTATAGTGACCGTTAGACCTTGATTTGAACTGTCTCATAGAAACGAAAATTCCCAGCACAGAATATACACGAAATGGCAATTGTTTTTTTGCACATTTGTCAAATTCTAAGTAATTACTGATCTTCAGATTTCACAAACATGTCCTTCATAAATCGTCATTCGGCAAGTAAAAGGGCAATATGGCAATGCATTATGCATTGCCATATTGCCCTTTTACTTGCCGAACGACGAAATAGCCTAAAGAGCATGATCTCTTGCTGTGCTGTGGGAAGAGGGCAAAGGAGATTCCCTGCCTTTAATTTCACTTCTATCTTCTTTGACTATGAAATATGCAGGGCTCCACACTAGCACTTGCCCGGGGCAAGCAAAATTTCATGTCAGGCAAGTAAAAACTCAAAATGTTAAAATTTACTTGCCCAATTGGGCAAGTAAAATTTAGATCATAAAATAAGTAAAACATATCCAAAAATCTTACTCAAAACAAACAAAATATGTCTCTAAAACTTTGTGTTTAATTTATACTAAATTTCATCATTATTTTGTTCATTGTACCTCATTTATGACTGAATTCATAAATAACACCTTTTGTTTTAAAAAGGCCTTATACATGTAGGTTAAAATAAGGGGGGATAATTTTTAATTTTTTTATTATTGTGTATTTTCGGGCAAGTAATTGAAGTAAATTTTTCATTTGGGCAAGTAAAAATCTGAAAGTGGTAATTTCACTTGCCCAAAGGGCAAGCAGAAAAAAAGTTAATGTGGAGCCCTGAAATATGTGAAGAGATAAAAAAATATATAAAAGCATACAACCATTCCTTCCATTTTTTTTCAAAGAGGTCTCATAAACTAGTCACCACATCCTGTACACAATTTCAAATGGCACGGTATGAATCGCAGCTAAATAGGGTGTATATTAATCATCAATTTGTTTCTGGAAAATGGCATGCCTGTTTGCAATTCCCTCCATTTAAAGGAAAAACTTAGCACCAATAGGTAAGGGTTAGTTTGATTTTGAATACTAAATAATGCTATCACAAAAAGAAAAAAAAAACTTAGGATAAATAATAAATGGTTCTAGGTTTCGTTTGGGTTCAATGACATTGATATGCCACAAACCAACATCAGATTTACATGTGTACACATAGTACATACATGTAGAGTGTAAGGTAACTTTTTTTTTCCAAGCACTTTCAAATTCCAAACCTGCATACAAACGACACTCACAAAAAACACCTTTGTTGATAGGTTTCCTTTCTGTACAAGCTACTATGAAGTTTGCAGCAGGCCTTCAACTCTGCTTGGTTTAAAAGTAGGAGAAAGTTAGGAGCAAAATTTTCCAAAAAGTAGAAAAGTAGGATTCAATCCACCAAAGTAAGAAGAAAGTAGGATATTTATAAGTAGTGTTTGGAGTAGTAACCCCGAAGAAACTGGAAACATGTGGAGTTCGTGGAAAAAAATTCTAAGATTGGCAAAAAAGCAGGAATGAGCAGGAACAAATTTTCCTTCACAGACAGGTGATGATAGTAGTTACAGTACAATCTCAGCAAACAATCTGTAAATATTACTCAATACTCAACTTCAAACAAATATATCTATTAAACCTATCGCAAAGGGGGGGGGGGTTGACATAAAAGTAGGAAAAATAAAGATTTTTAAGGGAAAAAATAGGAAAATTAGGATCTTCACAAAAAAGTAGGAAAAAGTAGGAAAAGTAGGACCAGTTCAAGGCCTGTTGCAGTCTCAGGCAGGTGGTTTGGTGTCCTTTATAATCTATGCAGAGTGAATCTTCTGAGCAGGTGTCCCCTACGACAGGTTTGACTGTACCTTTAAAATATAAATGACTGCAGCTTTAGTGATTTGACATTTATGGAATCTATGCATGAAACTACATGTACTCAATCAATGTCTGTAGAACTTTTGTACATTGTACTGTCTCTCACTGTGGTTTGTGTAAACCGTCTTTTTGTTTTCACCTACCACATTATGCATTCTTTCTTTCAGCCCCACATGTAACCTCTACATTATGCAGAGTGTATTTAACTTTTTTTTCCAAGCACTATTCAATTACTTTAAAGATAGATTTCAGGATTTGCAAGACCATCACTTCCCTTTATTATCATTACCAAACGGTAATTAAGTAAGTACTTACAAATGGTGTGTTGAATGTTTGAGATCAATACGTCATGAACTTGTTCGTTGTTTTATGAGAAAAAACTAATAACGATATGCTACCAGAATATTGTTCTTTCCGCGAGTTTAAATTGTGCTCAAATTGCAGATCACAGTTATGTTTACGTTCGCACGACCAGTGGAGCACACTGATTGGTTGAACGGCTAAACTCAGCGCGACCTTCGGCAAACAGCTGATCGGACAGTTTTGGAACTAACGGAACGTGTCCGTCACTTGCAAAATTGAAGTTTTAACAGTCCAGATTTTCAACAAAACTAAGTAGTCTACCCAAAGGTTTTATGACAGACCTGTTTATTTATACTGATCTTCACGTTGTGAACGATTTGAGCTGTTTGCATTCTTTTTGACGTTTTCTGGCGTGCAAATCCCGAACTGTATGTTTAACTATAAATGACAGCTTTAGTGATTTGACATTTATGGAATCAATGCATAAACCTACTAAATCAATGTCTGTACTGTCTTTCACGCACTGTGGTTGATGTTAACCATCTTTCTGTTTTCACCTACCACATTACACTTTTTTTCTTTGAGCCCCACAGGTAACATCTACATTATGCAGCTAGTGTGTTTTACTTTTTTTCAGGCACTATTTATTCCTTTAAATATAAATGACAGCTTTAGTGATCTGACATTTACGGAATCAATGCATTCAACTACTCAATCAATGTCTGCTCTGTTGTTCACAAACTGAGGTTTGTGTTAACCATCTTTTTTGTTTTCGCCTGCTACATTATGCATTCCTTTTTTTGTCACGAGCCTTGCAGGTCACCTGGGGCATGAAAGCGAGGAACAAAACGATAACCATACAGCTGGCTGATTTATCACACGTAGACTGGTACTACGTGCCTGGTGTCATGGCGACAGAAAAACGACGATGCTCATACATGCCTAGGCAAGTAGACTGCAGTAATACTGCAGCATGAGGCTAGAGATTTAGCAAGATACTCTTTGTTAATATCTTCTTTAATAAGCCATCACCGCTTTTAAAGGTGAAGTATAATTTGAGTCAATCAGACAAAATTTTACAAAGTATGGTACTAGTATTTTGCCGACATCAGAAAACAACATTAAACCAACCGAAAAAAAGTTAATAATGATATATTGTGATTTTTAAGCTATCAGTGAGCAGTTATGCAATTGACGAAAATTTCACTTTATCTAAACTATTACCAAACTGTTTCCCTTGCCAGATAATGACATGGTCTAAATTTGTTGTACTATTGTTAATTATTTTGAAATTACTTGATAATAAATAACCAGTTTATTTAAAGTGAATATTAAGGGCTAACTCTGTGCTAAAATTCACTGAGCAAGCAGTTGACGGAAAATCTTTCAGTCGGTCATATATTTTTTTTACATAATATCATAAGAATCACTATCAGCAATGAACCATATTTTTGGAGGGCATCTGTCCTTCAAACTTCAAAGCAACTCTCCTGACCACCATCCTCCCACCCCCCCCCCCAAACCGTCCTAGCCAATTCCACAACCAAACAAGTACTACAAGAGGAAATTGGGGCATTGACAACACTCAAGAGATTTCATACAATTCAATTCACTTACCTGGTCAAATTCATAAGCCTACACAGCCATTCCCAGATCCACACAGTGAGTAAAACCAAATGTTTTCTTGCTAGTATTAACAATGTCATCACAAACTCTCACCTGAAAACTTTTTGAGAAGAGTTTGTTTGGTACGTTCCACACAAGTTGTTCTGTAGCCTTCACTGTCCTAAGGTTTTACTTAAATACTGTTCAGGAATCGTCCAAGTACAAAGTGCTTTTATTCTGTCAGAGTCAATGTGTGGACATACTAAATATATCCCTTTGCTCGGTGATCTATCCTGTTTCAACCCGTTATGGAAGTAATGCAACCTGTTTACGTACGTCGTTTCCTCTGAAAGGCGTTGATTTCCATTTCCTACATTTCCTGGTAAATCAACTTCCTGTCGTACTGACCAAGCTCAAATTATTTCTAGCATATTACGGAACAATGATCTTATTACACAATTTCCTACCAAACTTTTTTTTTAAAATTCTAACAATGCTTTTAATTTCATACTATGATTTTTTATGTATTGAATATCATAACAATGCTCTTATTTCACAAATTCATACAAGATGACTTTGAATTTTTCCAGAGTTTTCATAAATTCCAATATGATAATATTTGAATCTATTCAGAGTTTTTTTTTGAGAATGTAATGAAGCAAAGATCAGGCTGAAATCAGGTAGAGTGCGGTTACATTTATGAAAGAGGCTGTGTGTGCACATGAGTAAGTTCTGGTATTTCTATCACAGACTGACTAGGCTAAAGGCCCAAACTTTAAAAAACATGCAGTGTCGACCCTCACTGAGCTGCCCACTTCTCCACAAATTCAGGCACACACAATCCAAACAAATGTAAATGTATACTTTGCACTTTCCTTAAAACTTATCGTCCTGCAGTCGAGTCACAAAACTCTGAACTTTCTGGATATTTCTTTACCTAACCATAAAAACCACGACAGGAATTATAGACATCCTGGTGTACATGTATTTATGGAAGGTTCAGTGCATATTTTGTTGAACTGGTTTCCATAGATCACCACTATTTTCGTCAAAATCTTTGTCTCAAGCCTAAAAACTCACAAATGACATCATAAATTGGCATAGTTATGTCCTGTGTCAACTCAAAACCTTACCACTAACTTGTCAGCAAGGTCTCTCTCTCGTATTTGAGGTCTGGACTAGAAACCAACGTTTGTATGTCATGACTGAAGCTAAATAAGATGACCAAATTGGGTACATTAAAAGTTCAGGTCAAGGGTCAACATTTGGATCTCACCACGTGTGCATGTGCATCATGAAGGATGTGTTTGTGTACATCAGATTTTCAGCCTCTGTTTGGATGGATAAATTAACCTGTTGCTTCCGAGGTTCTGTAATTTCAATACTGTTGAAACATGGAGCATATGGTTCCATACGTAGGGACAGTGATTTTCCGTTTCAAGAAAAGGCCTTTTCCGTTTCCAAAAATCTGGAATTCGGATTCAACTTGTCTGAAAAATGGAAATTCCGTTTCACCATAGACTTTGTATACATGAAAAAAATTGACAATTCCATTTACATAAAACTTGAAACAAATATTTCTTGCTGTTTCTGTATTTTTGTGTCAACTTTTTCTAATTTTTGTTCTGAGTTTTGTGTTTTTTCCTTTCGAAAAGAAAAAATTTGGAAAAAAAAAGGGGTTTTCCGTGATCTTCCGTTTAAAAACTCATTTTCCGTTTCAAATTGTGATTTCCGGAAATTCCGTCCGTTTACCATTATCGCGGAAAATCACTGTCCCTATATAAGGCAGTGGGTTAAGGTGAAAAATGACAGCTTTGAACAAAAGGCAACCTTTGACCATTGAACATTAGCTGTAATCTAATCTGTTCATCTGTGTCTCATAGGACGTACTTTATCGTAGTAACATCAAAATCCAATCAGCCATTCCTAAGTTATCATGGTAATCAGGGTTGGCAAATTCCCGGGAAATACCTGTATTTCCCACCAAGGCGGGAAATACTGGGAAATACCGGGAAATACTAGGAAATACCTGGGAAATATTGGGAAATACGTGGGCGATACCTAGCAGTGTACTAGGGTTAGGGTTAGTTGTACAAGGTCAACTTAAAAGGCCATTAATGCCCTTCATTTGGGCTCTTCTTGCACAAATCCACCTTAAACTGATAAATTTCAAGTGAAAAAAACTGTTAAAAACCTCTTTTCAATTTTGATAATTTAATTCAGTGTTATTTCACATACTGTACAGAACTACACTGTACATTATTCAGGTGTTATATGTAGCTTTTTTGTGGGGTGCAGCCCTCGTCTTGCTAAATATACAGGGACAAAATCAATATCTGTCTATGGGGAATGCTGTTTAAGTCAGGGCTCCACACTAACTTTTTTGCCTGCTTGCCCGTTGGGCAAGTGAAATTATCACTTTCAGATTTTTACTTGCCGATGAAAGATTTACTTGCCCGATAAACAATAAACAAAAACATTAAAAATTATTTCTCACTTAATTTAAACAATAGGCTTCTTATAGCATTGGACGTTTATTATTTTAATTCTGGGGGTTGCAATAGGTGTGATTTATGAAGTTGAGTCATAACAGTGTACATGTAATTAAATACAACAAACGAAATAAAGTTGAAAGAGACCCGAACACAAAATTTTAGACAAAATTTTGTTGTTTATGGACATATTTTGCTCATTTCATTATCAAAATTTTACTTGCCAATCAGGCAAGTAAGTTTAACATTTTGAGTGTTTCCTCGCCCCACATGAAATTTTCTTGCCCCGGGCAAGCGGGCAAGTGCTAGTGTCGAGCCCTGTTTAAGTGTTCTGGACTTATGGAACAATTCAGATATTTGCAGACTGAAATTACTGAAAACAATTTCTAAATAAAAGCCAGTGATTTTCAAATTTTCCTACTTTTAGTATTGATTTGGCTGTGTAGAAATTTGTCCAACCAATCAGAATGAGTTCCTAGTTTCCCCACCATCATTTAAGTTAGTTTTTTGTTTGTATTTTGTGTTGAATCACACTTACTGAACAACAATCTCTACATTTTTGAGTTATTATCCTTCAAGAAATAACTTTTTTATATACTGTAGTATTTCCCAGTATTTCCTGTTTTTGTCAAAAATAGCAAGGAGTTATTTACCGGTAAATACTGGTATTTACCACCCGGTATTTACCGGCCAACCCTGATGGTAACGCACCCTAAGTTATTGTGGAAAAACGGTGCAGAGGCTAATAGCAAAGACAAAGTTACATTTGTTCTTTGATATCAGAGATTTCTGAATTTTGAGGATTTTCCCCTGCTGAGGGAAGTGGTCTCTCCCAAATGCAAATCCATTAGGGTATGGGAATGGAAGATACCAATCCATTGGGGGAGGGACATTCATCCAAAGCAGAGGTGAATTCTTGGAACAAAACAACACACAATAATGCCACCCACCTTTGGATAATCCTAATGATGGGAAAAAGTAGTCCTCTGACAGCACCTTTTAAGAGATTGACGTACCAGCTATCAAGAGATCTGAAAAATGAGAAAATGGCATATTTAGCACAACTTCAATATATCCTTGCTCCACTTGCTCACTATCATTTCTTTTTTGTATTTCAAGAGTAAACAGAAATTTCAATGATATCAACACTTCTGTACATGTATTCTGGAAAGGAAGCACTCTCACCCTCAACCCACCCCAAAAAAAAAAACTAAAAATAAAAAAATAATAAAAAATAAAAAATAAATAAAAATAAAAAAAATAAAAAATTATAAATAAATGAATAAAATAAAATAAAATAAAGATTATACACACAAACACACACTGTACACCAGTTAAATACAGTCAGTATACATCACATACATGCTGTCCGGTACATTTGACGTATGTGCATTTTTTACTCTTTTTCACACCCTGATCTGATCTTTCTATACCACTACTTGAAATTTGCCCCACTCACCTTCAATATACAACCAAAGTTCAAGACACAGACTCGTACAACTTCTACACCTCCCTTGATTCCATAAATTAGATATAAAGTGTACATTCCACACCCAAAGAGTACACTAACTGGTGTGAGAACTGTCCAGAGATCTTATTTACCTGCCCTCCAGAGTAATACAACTTTTCATTCATTATTAATCCTACACAATTGATTAATCACTCTGATTACCTCCTTACATGAAGTTTACCTAACATCATGCATTTGAGGTTCACCACCCATTAGCTATTTACTTTTCTACACACAGTGAAGAATCTTACAACACATTTGTACATGTAGATGGTCATTTAATTCATTTAATTCACCAAACTATTACTTCTCAATCTCAAATGTCAAAACAACACAAACACTAATTCCTTGGTGCCTGTTCCATATTTCCACTGGCTATGATGCCTTCCCTAAACATGGTTTCCATTTGATCTATTTTCAATCTTTCTTGAAATATGAGAGAAACAAAAACAAAGCTGCAAATGTTGGCTACAACCATTGGGTAACCCCTTCAAACCCTTTTGGATCTGTCATCCTCCCCCACCAATTTCTTTCTTGTTGATCTTCAAATGTTTAGTGTGTGGTGCCTTTTTTGTTAGGCATTGACGCAATAAATGGATCAAAACACTCTTCTGAACTTTTTTTCTTTTTTAATTGGCTTGTTCCTTTCAATTCTAAATTCCTACTGTATAGATGTACATATCGTACAAGCAACGGGNACCGCCCCCCCCCTATTTTTTAGAGAAATGAAAATGACAGGGATATTATTTTATTAGTAAATTTTGCCCCCCACCCCCCCCCCCGACTATTGTTGTTCGTTTGGCTAGTAAACATTTTTGGGGGGACGGGCAAAAAATGTTTTCGGTCGTCGTCGGCCCCTACCCCATTTGTCGGATGATATTTGGTTTGTAATTTTGCATGTAAAAACAATTTTTGGCAGGCAAAAAATGGTTTTGGTCGTCGTCAGCCCCGTGCCCCCCATTTGGTGGATGATGTTTGACATGTAATTTGGCAGGTAAAAACATTTTTTTGATGGGCAAAATTTTCCCCAACAGATTTTTTGCCCCTCCTAAGATTTTAACTTGGTGCCGCCCCTGCGTACATCATATGGTCTACCTTACACAAATCATGCAATATAGTCCTACTCGTGTTATTTACCCCGGATTTACATGAATTTAATTGTTGTGAAACAAGACCATGTATAGGCCCATTCCTGTTGATGAATTTCTGACATTCTTTAATGGAATATGAAAGAATAATTGTATTTAATTCAACCTACAGATCGTCAGCCCTGTGCCCCCCATTTGGTGGATGATGTTTAGCATGTAATTTGGCGGGTTCTCCGTGGATTGGGCTATCGGTAGGCCGGGTTGTCTGAAACTATAAAAGTAATGCGACCACGACCAGAAATTTGCTGCACGTTGGCCAAGCTGCTTTTTATCTAAAGGCAGATTCCGGTGCAGTGGTTACTTTTTTATTTTATTTTTGTGACTTATGGACGACCAAACAGCAACTTGTGATTAATAAGGTAAGTCAAGATGTTTTTAATATTTCAGCTTCATTTTAAATGTGGAGATGAAAATTTGTAGGAAATAAATATCTACAAATATGGGCCTATCACTGTCGACGGAAAAGTCTATGGAGTGCTCTCATGAGTGAGCCAGTGCTGATGTAGCCTCGACAGACTCACACGCATGCTGCGTGTGAGTCTTGTGGGAATAGCCATATTCTACATGTCACAAACGCCGACTTCTACCCCGTTCCACTCAACTTTTCTGCCCATTCTGACATTAAAACAGGTCAATTTGTGAATGTACATAGATACCTCTTAATATAGTCAAAAAAATCGAAATCCAAAACAAAACTTACCTAAATACTACCCCACATCTCCAAACCGCGACACTTTATCTGCGTTTCGTCTCTGCCCAGTCTCTCGCCTACTGAAGGCTGCTATACACAGCTCGTCCACCGTGCCGCATGACGAGAGCTAGAGACGTCCGATCTCACATCCTGTCGCCGACCGGACCGGCGCGGTGGTGCGGTGACTAGCGGCCTAGCCAACGCAGTGGTAGTCTATAGGTTCTAGCCGTTTCTATTTCGGTATATTTTCTCTCGAGTTGCAGTACTCGAATATCGCGCCAAGCCGAGTGAGAACGACTACCCTAGTGATTGCGCAGCCCGAAAAGAACGGGCGGCGCAATCACTGGGGTAGTCGACCTCACTCGGCTTGGCGCGATATTCAAGTATTGGCTACAACTCGGAGAAATTATACCGAAATAGAAACGGCTAGAACCTAGACTAACACAGTGTGCGCATGCGCATTACACTTATATTTCCGGGAAGAAAAAAATGGCGAATCGCTTGGTAAGAAACAACGAGACGTCGCATCGAAACAACTCCCTCTTTTTGGAAGAAGACGAGTTCATTGTAACAACATTTGTTATCGACTCCACGTATAATACATTTTTGGGTATGAATGAACTCATTCCAGAGTGGTGACTGCGGTAAGTTACGCAAAACTCTGACATGAATTTGACTTCAAATTTAACTTCCACATATACACTAGAACTAGAAGGAAATGGGTACGATGAGGCCCGCACGCGGTACACGTGCGGGCCGTTGAGGTAAGTGCAGATGCAGAGCCAGCACTGCACTCAGCAGTGCCAGTGCAGTGCGGGCTGAAAATGTACCACCACTACAGTACAACGTACACAGACCATCTACCGACAATTACACAAAATGTTATTGATATAGTAATTCGTCACTCTAAAACTAAAAGCAAAAACTATGGAACCAGAATCAGTAACGTACCTCACACGTAACTCTAACATGCAAAATTCCGCCTCGCTCAGTAAACAGACCTAGCCAGCAAAAGGCATAAAACCGAATACTTACGAATAATTATTGTCTCTTAAAACATTCTGCCACATTGTCCGAAATAATACTACCGGCGTACGTACGTGCGAGTACTTGGATGTGTTGCATAACATAAGCCGCGCCGCGACAGGTGAACACGCGCACAT
>JZLH01S0604798.1:74769-100254 GCA_001188425.1 Eucidaris tribuloides | reverse complement strand
AGCCAATACCTTTAATATGCATGTACAAATTCAAACTGGAAAATTGCTTGTGGGCTAAACTGTGTTACTAAGAGTCAATAAGTGGGTGGATGTGGTTAAGAGGAAGCAATTCCAATTCATTACCCATGATTGTGTGAGTGGGTTTCAGTGCGGCATTTCTTGACGGGGAAGGAAATATTTGTCTATAATGCCTCTGCAGCGAAGTCCTTGAAATCTGTCTTTGTTGTAGAATATCAATCTTTGTTGACTCTTTGCAATCCTTAATTTTTTCTCACTGTTTGATGGATATTGGAACAGTTCCATTGTAGTAATTATTTATAAGTGAATGGTGGTATTGCACATTTAAAAACACTTTTCAACATTGGGGAAGTCCCATTAAAAAAAGTGCCAAACTTTGATATCTGACCTACATGATAGTGTTTCAATGGATAAATAGACACCCTACAATATAAAATTTTAGATATTTATGCTGTTTTGTGCAAAATATGTACATTTAAATATCAGCACTTGAATTAATGGATAAAAGTTCTATAACACAGCAGTCTGTGGGGAAAAGTGGAATAGTCGTTCATTGATTTTCACTGTTTAAAATCATGAAGTGATACATTTGAATTGCAATTTTTCAGGGCTTCATTTTTGGACCTTACCTGAGACACTTATAGCATGAAGAATCATGCAGCTCAGATTTTTTAAACTGGACACAATGTTAAATGATGCTTTTAATTTCTTCTCAAGAGTCAAAGTTAAATGTATTTGTTAAGAAAATGCTTTACAATTCAGCAGTTTTTCTGATGTAATTGCTTTGCTTTCCTTTCAGGACTTTGAAGGTGACGACATGAATGATCTAATAGCACAACTTCGAGAGCTAGCCACAGATAGCAACAAATACAGAGCCAAGAAGGACCGGAGACAACAGAGATCTAGTTTCAGGGATATTATACATACAATAGAGGTGAGTGAAAGAAGCATGTATGTCAGTCTGTCTTTCTGTCTGTCTTTTTTTTTTGGGGGGGGGGGAGGGTCAATGAAAGGGAAACAGGGTACAATCCTGAGAGATAGGAATTTATAATACGAGGTAAGTGCAGCATCTAACTCAAGAATGCAAATTTTAAGTCAGTAAATGAAGAGTGAATGGTTTATTCTCGCTGCATCATAATCATTAGGCAGATGGATATTTTTATTTTATTTATTTATTTTTTTTGGGGGGGGGTGGGGGTGGGGGTAATGTTAATAAAATATCCACTAGAGCATGCGTTCAATTATTATTTTACATTTCCAATTTGAAAAAAAAATCTGAGCTACATGATCCTTCATGCAACTTTTCTCTAGTAAGGTCTAAAAATGAAGCCCCAAAAAGTTCCAGTTCAAAATGATCTTTAAGTTCTTTTAAAAAGTGAAAATCAGTGAGCAACCCTTCCATTTCCCCACAGACAGCTATGTTATTAAATATTTGTCCACAGGACATTAATTCATGTACCAATATTCATTTGTACCTATTTTTCAAGTGGATGCATTTTGTTCTAGTGTGTTTATTTACCCATTCAGACAAGATCAGATGCCAAAGTTTGACAGTTAATTAAATGATGTCTTTTAGCTAATGCATTACTGGGTAATTATATGGTATTGATGAATACTAAGCAGGTATCTGTAGATATCTGTTCTTTGTAGTTCCTGAGCACAAAACAGGGAGCAGGGCTAGGAATGTTCTTCAGGGGGTCGAGATGCCCATGTGTACAGGCTTGTCATGGGTCAAATGATCAGGGGTATTGTGTGATACACCGGGATACCATAAACTCTCACCTTTACCTTTAGAAGATGGTAAATTGAATGTAATAAACACCCTGAAACTTTCAAAATTATGTATTACTGAAAAGTAAGACTGTGTAAAAGTGAGGAAAATGCTCTCAAAATTCCAAGTTTCTGTTTTATGTGATCCTGCTTTGGGGTTATCTTTAAAATTGATGAATACTGCTGTATGTCAACCACGCACATACACAAAAAAGTATTTGTTGTATGCATTTATTATACTCACACATTCATCAGGGTTGCTGTCAATCCTCAAGTTGTGATATCAATTCAGCTAATTTTGAAATGTTTCAGGCACTAAAGTTTCAGCACCAACCTTTTCATCAATGTTATTCACAGGAAGGTGAATCTCCTCAGGAGCTCATCAAGTTTGGAGTAGAATCGTTAGAAGTAGAATCATGGGTGAGAAGGCGACAGTATGCCATCCTGCGTGAAGCTCTTGGATCGGGAACCAATACGCACCTTCAGGAAAACCCACTCCTGCGCGATATATTTGGGCTTGGAGCTCCCCTCATCATTGGTCCTGGTGGTCACAAAAAGGCCTCAAAATCAGAAAGAGTAAGTACATGTGCCAGTAGTAGAAGGCCACCTGATCCCTTACAAGCATTTTAGCATTTATAATGTTAAAATGATGGCCGTTTGGAATATAATGGTTTAAACGGTATTGGCAGGATTGGGAGAAGTTAAAAATAGCCTCAAACATCAATAGGTTGAAACATATACCAATGCATACATCCGCTTGAATGTATCTCCTGGCTGGAATACAATGCGATACAATACAATACTTGATATTTGTATAGCGCTTCAGCAAATTACTTGATCTAAGCGCTTTACAATACTTGAATGTTACATAAGATGACAAAAAATGAGAATATATTTAACTACTATATTAAAGATACAAAATCAAAACAAGTCAGTTTGGGAAAAGATAGCACTTAAGTGAGGATTAAGTGGAAGGGTGTTTTTTTAAACTTTGTTTACTTGTTGAGAAACGAGCATTCATTTACCAGTATTGAATTAACCTGGTGCCCTGATAGAAATTGATCCCATACAAAGCTACACAACAAATTTGCCGTCACAGTGAGTACTGATGGCGAATGTTTAAAAAGCATTGAACATTTGACCATGAAATATAGACAGCAGAAGAATAGACAGTGTACTTAATTCTGGAGTAGTTTTATTCCAAAGTGAGTACTTCCTCCAATCCTACTATTTCCCTTTACTTGGATGGTTACTGACATGGTCAAAATTTGCTACAAAATGTCACATTGACTGTAACGGAAATGTCTAATAGCTGTACCAAAGGTATTACAAATATATGAATTACATACATACATACATATATACATACATACATACATACATACACACATAAATACATACATACATACATACATACATACATACATACATACATATATACGTACACACATACATTAATTGGCAACCTTGGTTTGCAGAAAGCAGAAAGATTCAGTGTTATTTCTTGCTATTCTGAGAGTGGAACTAAACTGTGAGGTATGGCTAAAAAATGCTGGGCTGCATACAGTAACACAGTTATCAAAACTGTATAACAGGAATTTCCTTCATGTGACCATGAAGTGATTACAGTTTTCATATATTGTTTGTATAATTATTTTTAATCAAACAGTGTAAACATATTTCTTTTGTTTTGATTGCTATCAGTTCTGACCTTGCTTGTGAATGTGCATGCACTCTGACTCAATTTTTATTTTCCACTGATACTGATACCACAAAATCACACTCTACAACGGCATAACATCAACAACTACTGCTACTACTACTACTATTACTACTGCTGCTACTACTACTACTACTCTACTACTACTACTACTACTACTACTACTACTTCAACTACTACTACTACTACTTCTACTACTACTACTACTAGTACTACTACTACTACTACTACTACTACTACTACTACTACTACTACTACTACTACTACTACTACTACAAAACAATGCATGTATATTTTGTATTTTATTTGTCAAAATGTTCAAATATACATTGTACTGAATTGCTTAGGCATGAAACTGATGTTTGCATTAAAGTGCTTGATAGTAGTAGACATGTACACTTTTAGTACTAAATTTTGAAATATTTTGAACAAGATCATGTTTGACTAATTAGTTTTCTCTTTTTCTCAATCCATATTATATCAACAGCATCAATTCAACGTGGCAGCTTTCAAGGCTCGTACCAAGGTTCGCAGCAAACAGAGAGACAAGCGAGTGGCAATGTACTGATCTCATGGCTGTCGCATGGAGTCAATTCATCAGGGTTAATGTGGATGGTACTGTGGCATTCATCAATGTAACTGATCAGATATAATTTATGCACACTTAGCATCGCTTCACATTTGAATAATAAGAGTGCTCTTAAAAAAAATCACTGTTAAGATCATTGTTTTGAAAATCATAGTAGTAAGAGCACTGTCATTAATAGTCACTCTTATTAAAAGTCACTTTTCATAATAATGTTATTATAAAAGTCTTACTAAGAGTGCTGTTATGAAGTCACTGTTAATTAGAGCACCTTTAAAAAAACTCATTCTTAATGAAAGCACACATAAAAAAATTACTCTTAACGGGTTGGGGACTAAGTACAAGACATCTCATGTTGGTGTCTTTGGAAAATTGGTGTTGTAATGAAATCAAATCATCTCCAAAGGGTTAAGAAGAGCAGTTTTCAAAAAAATTACTCAATAAAAGCATTCTTATTGAAGTCACCGTCATAAATGCTGTAATGTAAGTGTGATGTCACTGCTGTCGCAGGGAAATGTTCTGCTTCAGCAGCGTAAGTAGTACGTAACAGGTAGCTGTTATCAGAGGGGGCAGAACCAAAAATTTCCTGGTAACTAAGTCCCAAGTAGTTGTTCATCAGCAGCCAAATCCTAGGTCCCCTGGCTGTTATGCCACTGTTCTGCTTCCAGACCACCTTGAGGTACTCTTATTTGCTACATCAGGATATTAATGTATCTTCATGTAAACTAGTCTAAAAAAGACAACATGACTCGTGTTGGCTTAGCAACAAGCCCATGTGGTTTAGTCCAGCCAGTACGTGCAGTGTGTGTGAAGAAAAACAAAGTGTTCAATTAGATTGGTCTTTTGGCTCACTGGTATTAAGAGGGCTTGTGGTTTGTGTGAATCGGTGTGTTTACTGCTGTGGAATGTAAGGATTGGATCTTTTCAGTGCCCCATAGTGACTTCATGCTTGTAAATTAGGAGGGTGTTCTACAGTTAACTGATATAACAGAAATATAGTTAGATGTTCTTTTGAGGAACTTCATAGTCACATACTCAAAGGTTTTAACATCTTATTGTGCAATTGCTCTGTTGAGTTATGGGAGCTGAGTGCTTTGTCATTGGCACACTTACTGAGAGGGTAACAGTTTCTTCACAAAAAGGATGGATCCCTTACCGTTTAATACTTATAGATGCAACACAAACAATTTCACTCATCATTCTCGCTGGTACCTCTTTATTGGTTAATAGCCACTTGCATTCTCGTGAAATGCTTGCATAATCATCATTTTGTGGGAATTTTTTTTCCGACTGCATATGACATGTACCAGTTTATGATAAACAAATTCACGGCAGTATAATTGAAGCTATTCTCTTTGAAATATCACCAGGGATAATGTTACTTTACATTTTAAGCTCGAGTCATCCTTGTTTGCTTTAAGTCTAATTACTTGAAGTTAACATCCACCCATTTTGCTAGGCCTGAGATGTAATGAAGTCATCATGTGTTACAGGAGAATGGTGTGCAATAGCCAGAAATAATGTGTTGATTGTCCAGCAGAAGGGCCCTAGCATATGTTCCCAGCAGAAGGACCTTAACAGTAAATTTTCTCTAATATGAGAAATATTGCTGTATTTGATATTTGCAGCTTACATTTAACAGACTGACAGAAGCATGTAAAAATATCGCACTACTTTGGTTTCATGTGAAAAGAGCCAAGGGTTTTCAAATTAGAGACAACTTAGTGTTAAGGGCCTTCTCCCGGCAACATATGCTAGGGCCCTTCTGCCAGACAGTCGACGAGCTATATTTTCTGCTTGATAAATTTGTGAGCCTTATCAGGTTAGGTAATGCTATTTTCATTTTCTTGGCTCTTGTATCTTTACTCTTTTTTCATGGATGTAGATTCGAGGATTTGTAAATCAGGGGTGTGTGCTTCATTTTTTTCTTCTGACAAATTCTATTTTTGTATCTTATCTTTGTGCATGATGGACCTAATACATTTACTTATGTGTGATTGTTCATGCTGTGTGTAGAAATTTATAGGTTGCTTAATATGGCAGTACTTAGCTAGAGTTAGGTTTGGTTTACATTATTAGCTTTGAAAGTTTTACTCAAAGGTAGATGATACTGTAGGTTTTGAGTAAAGACTGCATTTCGTTTTTGTAATATCTGGGCAGGCTTGTAAAGACCAGTTAATATTTTGAAAAGGATATTATAGATCATGTATATTAGGGACAAATGTGACAATTCAGGTATAAAAGAACGTAACTATAGAGTAATTTGTCATTATACACCCACCAGATGAAGTTTGTAGGGGGTATATACAGGAGTCATACAGTTGGCCGGTCCATCCATTGCAATACGGATCAACTTCTTTCTCAGTTTTTGAGCAATGCTCATGAAATTTGGCTCATACATTGGTTTTTGAATGAAAATGTGCAAGACATTTTTTGAATGTGTCGAAAACTGCTTTGCCATGATAACGCTATGATGATACTATGGTTGGCCACTATAGACGGGTTTCTCTGTATTTGTGACTTCAGCATGTTCAAAGTTAATGTTTTGCTTTTTGTTCTTGAATATATATTGCAGAACTGCCACTTGTTTCATAGCTACTTGAGGGTAAAACTTTGAGTTTGATTAGCAATCTGTAAGATGTAGGGAATTATATGCACATTGTAACATCATTGAAAAGCAAAATTCAACAAACATGAAATGAAAAATTAAGAGGAAGAAAAGTAACTTTTATGTAGTTACTTTGCTATTGTTCATTTATAGAATGTTTTTGTTGGATAGATATATGAATAGATGTTTTAATTTGTATTCTTTACAATTCATCAATGTAACTGATCAGATATAATTTATGCACACTTAGCATCGCTTCACATTTGAATAATAAGAGTGCTCTTAAAAAAAATCACTGTTAAGATCACTGTTTTGAAAATCATAGTAGTAAGAGCACTGTCATTAATAGTCACTCTTATTAAAAGTCACTTTTCATAATAATGTTATTATAAAAGTCTTACTAAGAGTGCTGTTATGAAGTCACTGTTAATTAGAGCACCTTTAAAAAGACTCATTCTTAATGAAAGCACACATAAAAAAATTACTCTTAACGGGTTGGGGACTAAGTAAAAGACATCTCATGTTGGTGTCTTTGGAAAGTTGGTGTTGTAATGAAATCAAATCGTCTCCAAAAGGTTAAGAAGAGCAGTTTTCAAAAAAATTACTCAATAAAAGCATTCTTATTGAAGTCACCCTCATAAATGCTGTAATGTAAGTGTGATGTCACTGCTGTCGCAGGGAAATGTTCTGCTTCAGCAGCGTAAGTAGTACGTAACAGGTAGCTGTTATCAGAGGGGGGCAGAACCAAAAATTTCCTGGTAACTAAGTCCTAAGTAGTTGTTCATCAGCAGCCAAATCCTAGGTCCCCTGGCTGTTATGCCACTGTTCTGCTTCCAGACCACCTTGAGGTACTCTTATTTGCAACATCAGGATATTAATGTATCTTCATGTAAACTAGTCTAAAAAAGACAACATGACTCGTGTTGGCTTAGCAACAAGCCCAGTGTGTGTGAAGAAAAACAAAGTGTTCAATTAGATTGGTCTTTTGGCTCACTGGTTTTAAGAGGGCTTGTGGTTTGTGTGAATCGGTCTGTTTACTGCTGTGGAATGTGAGGGTTGGATCTTTTCAGTGCCCCATAGTGACTTCATGCTTGTAAATTAGGAGGGTGTTTTACAGTTAACTGATATAACAGAAATATAATTAGACATTCTTTTGAGGAACTTCATAGTCACATACTCAAAGGTTTTAACATCTTATCGTGCAATTGCTCTGTTGAGTTATGGGAGCTGAGTGCTTTGTCATTGGCACACTTACTGAGAGGGTAACAGTTTCTTCACAAAAAGGATGGATCCCTTACTGTTTAATACTTATAGATGCAACACAAACAATTTCACTCATCGTTCTCGCTGGTACCTCTTTATTGGTTAATAGCCTCTTGCATTCTTGTAAAATGCTTGCGTAATCATCATTTTGTGTGAATTTTTTTTCCGACTGCATATGACATGTCCCAGTTTATGATAAACAAATTCACGGCAGTATAATTGAAGCTATTCTCTTTGAAATATCACCAGGGATAATGTTACTTTACATTTTAAGCTCGAGTCATCCTTGTTTGCTTTAAGTCTAATGACTTGAAGTTAACATCCACCCATTTTGCCAGGCCTGAGATGTTGTGTAGTCATCATGTGTTACAGGAGAATGGTGTGCAATAGCCAGAAATAGTTTGTTGATTGTCCAGCAGAAGAGCCCTAGCATATGTTGCCGGCAGAAGGGCCCTAGCATACGTTGCCGGCAGAAGAGCCCTAGCATATGTTCCCAGCAGAAGGACCTTAAAAGTAAATTTTCTGTAATATGAGAAATATTGCTGTATTTGATATTTGCAGCTTACATTTAACAGACTGACAGAGGCATGTAAAAATATCACACTACTTTGGTTTCATGTGAAAAGAGCCAAGGGTTTTCAAATTAGAGACAACTTAGTGTTAAGGGCCTTCTGCCAGCAACATATGCTAGGGCCCTTCTGCCGGCAACATATGCTAGGGCCCTTCTGCCAGACAGTAGTCGACGAGCTATATTTTCTGCTTGATAAATTTGTGAACCTTATCAGGTTAGGCAATGCTATTTTCATTTTCTTGGCTCTTGTATCGTTACTCTTTTTTCATGGATGTAGATTCCAGGATTTGTAAATCAGGGGTGTGTGCTTCATTTTTTTCTTCTGACAAATTCTATTTTTGTATCTTATCTTTGTGCATGATGGACCTAATACATTTACTTATGTGTGATTGTTCATGCTGTGTGTTGAAATTTATAGGTTGCTTAATATGGCAGTACTTAGCTAGAGTTAGGTTTGGTTTACATTATTTGCTTTGAAAGTTTTACTCAAAGGTAGATAATACTGTAGGTTTTGAGTAAAGACTGCATTTCGTTTTTGTAATATCTGGGCAGGCTTGTAAAGACCAGTTATTATTTTGAAAAGGATATTATAGATCATGTATATTAGGGACAAATGTGACAATTCAGGTATAAAAGAATGTAACTAATAACTATAGATTAATTTGTCATCATACACCCACCAGATGAAGTTTGTAGGGGGTATATAGGAGTCATACAGTAGGGCGGTCGGTCTATTGCAATACGGATCAACTTCTTTCTCAGTTTTTGAGCAATGCTCATGAAATTTGGCTCATACATTGGTCTTTGAATGAAAATGCGCAAGACATTTTTTGAATGTGTCGAAAACTGCTTTGCCATGATAACGCTATGGTGATACTATGGTTGGCCACTATAGACGGGTTTCACTGTATTTGTGACTTCAGCATGTTCAGAGTTAATGTTTTGCTTTTTGTTCTTGAATATATACTGCAGAACTGCCACTTGTTTCATAGCTACTAGAGGGTAAAACTTTGAGTTTGATTAGCAATCTGTAAGATGTAGGGAATTATATGCACATTGTAACATCATTGAAAAGCAAAATTCAACAAACATGAAATGAAAAATTAAGAGGAAGAAAAGTAACTTTTATGAAGTTACTTTGCTATTGTTCATTTATAGAATGTTTTGTTGGATAGATATATGAATAGATGTTTTAATTTGTATTCTTTACAAACAAAAAATGAATGTATTTATGAATAATGTAACCTGTTTGAACATTGTTATGTATTGTTTTTATGTGATGTAAAGATGTTTATTGCCAAATAAAAAAGCTAAGTGGATGTAAGTAAAAGACATTTTTCTAACTATATTTATTCATTAAAATTTGTTTCAGGATATCTTATCAAGTTAAATTATTACTCAGATCAAAAAGAGAGTGATAACATATGTTGAATGTAATGTCTACATTCTGAAGAGGATTATGTAATATATTTTGTTTCTGTTTGACTAAAAATTTCCTTTTGGTAATATGTACGTTTCAAAGTTAGCTCTAAAATTATCATGCTGGTTGGAATCTGAGCTTGGGTGTCAGTGTAAAAAATTTCATTATACCTTAAATCTGTGGCACATTTGGGAAAATCAGTGGGAACAGAATTTTAAAAAGTGATTAATCAGTCATATCTGAAATATATTTTACTGACACTTATCATTCTTCTCTCCAACTTCTGTTGAAGTACAGTGTATTGAGCATTGTTTTTATTGTCTGTACATCACAAGAAACACAAAAAATAACTGTTACAATGCACATAATGAGTTAAATTGTTACTGATATCACAAGCAATTTGCATGAGGTAAAAGATACTTTGTTTATTTTTGCCATCTTTGTCTGAAGAAAAAATATTCCTGTGGAAAACATATTTGTTAAGTGCAACGCCTGAATGTTATGAAAATATAAGAATATGTTGGAAGGATTTTATAAAGAGGTGCAATCATAGCGTACCCATATTGCATGTTACCCCCAGACAAGTCGGGGGTTTAACTAGTGCCCAAAGTTTTCCGCTTTGCGGAATTTTCGTGAAAATCGCGGAAACGGGGG
Organism: Eucidaris tribuloides; assembly: GCA_001188425.1. Lineage (NCBI taxonomy): Eukaryota > Metazoa > Echinodermata > Echinoidea > Cidaroida > Cidaridae > Eucidaris > Eucidaris tribuloides. Next base: position 89,644 of record JZLH01S0604798.1, on the reverse strand, counting down.
TAGAAAGCGGAAAACGCAGTTTTAAAAAAATGTAAAAATAATGAAAAAAAAATCCATAAATAGTGAATTTGGCAAGAAATTTTAGTAATTATAACATAAGTATACTCTTATTGGTTTTAAATGCGTCATGATTAATCATTATTACCCATACAAAATCCAATCTGGGAATCGCTCAGGCTCAGCGCGTGAAACTCAATAGCCCCGACGCGATCATTTTCACTATTTCCATGCATTTGAAACAAGAAAAAAAAGTCTTTTCTGAGTTTTCAATGAATTTCAAAATGGTGAAATTTAGAAAGCAGAAGAAAGCAGATTTTGAGGTTTGTAAAGCAGAAGAAAGCAGAATTTTACATTTAGAAAGCAGAAAACTTTGGGCACTAGGTTTAACCTTGTGAAGACTAGACATGAGATATCTCGTCACGAGGTCTATGGGAACTGCGTGTAAAAGCAAAATCAAACCATCTCTATTGGCTTAATATAAGACACAATAGGTACCTTATAAACTGCTGTGTCAGTGTTTTGACTCGTGATTCAGGGTGTGCTTCAGCACAGTTGAGTGCCCAGCAACTTTTGGAAATATAAGGAAATTGTCTCTACTGTCGAGGTCTATTTCTTCAGGATTTGTAAAATCTAGATACACAAAACAAATTATTAGTACATAGAGGTTACTTATATCTGTAAATCTTGAGCTGAAATGAAACTGGTAACATATTTCAGATTGAAATATGTTAAATGTGGTACTAGTTTCTCCATGTCAGGTTATGTTTGTAATACACTTTTGTGATATGGGTATGTTCAATTTCTACACTGTTTGTATAATGTAAGCAATTGGCAATTGAAATGTCATAAAAATGTAAGTGATTAGAACAGAATGCACATCAAATTAAAAAAACAAATGCACAGCAAGGAGGAAAAAAGTCTTGTGTTATATTTTCAGCCAATAAAATTACAGAATTGTATTTGGGTATTACATTTTTTGAAATAAGTAATTTTTGAACTGCCAAACTACCAAATGCTTTAGTCAAACATACCCTTAAATCAGAACACATGATTGTGTTAAAATCATCTTTCATGCAATGAATCAAAAATGACATTTTAAAGATAAAAATTTGTATGTGAATTTGAACCTAGTGTGTAAAACACCATATTTAACTTCAGTTGTTTCAATTTTATTTTAATTTTAGTACATGTATTATCTCTCTGTGGACCTATTCACACTTGAAAATTATATTTTAGAAATATGTATTTGTTTAGATAAATGTTTATTAAGGTGAATATTTATCCAAATAAAATCATGAATATTCATGAGAATCATGCTTAATAAGCGAACACTGAAGGAGAGCCATGGACCAGCCCTAATGATATTTATTTGTGAAGTACCATACATGTAATATGTACACCTATCATATAGTTAAAGTGTTGGCTTATATTCTAGATATGACTCCGTACTGTATTGTATGAATCATTAAAATGTAAATAGTATGAATTATGAAGTAATAAAATATGGACAGGACACCATCTTTTAAACACTCTTCATTGTTTGTATGACTTGACTAAAAACTGTATTGGTATTTGTTATGAAAGAGAAACAGTTGAGCATATCTGAATTTACTGAATTTATTCCTGTTTTTGAGTAGCATTTTAGGCTCTCTGAACAAATTGATATATATTTCCATAAATTTATGACAAATTGAAAGTGCAATTCGTAAGCAGTATCATTAAAGCGACACCTTTAAAAAAATAAAATGAATTTGCTCAGGGGGTATTTCCCTAATGGTAATTTGTAATGTATAGACCAATTCGGTTTCAGAACACACAGGAGTTTATGTCAGCCATACTTGGGGGTGGGGGGGGGGGGGGTCTCCCGAAAAAATTAAGAAAAGACACTTCAATACGTTATGCAATGAGTCTGGTGCGTTGAAATGTCAGTGTTTTGTTAGGCATGGTTGAAGCCCCCCAGTTAGACATTAACATAAACAAGCACACAACCAAATAGGTACACTTTACTCTCGTAAAGTTGTTACAAAGGCAAATATTTTTCATTTCCTCATACAGATTATACACAGAAATGCTCCAAGGTTGATGATATTTTTTTAACGTGTAGAAATCATTTCCTGAAAGATATTCCCGTATGTTGAGTAAACACACAAATGATATCTGACACAAATGACTGCTATTATGGGGATACGGAGTACAAAGTACAGACCCATACACAAACACCCAATTACTCGCGCGAGAACAACTACACGCACGCACGCACGCATGCACACCTGACACATGTAAACAGACACAACGAACACAAACATACACAAAGTCATGGGCACAGTGACAATCAGATATCAAAGTCGTCATTGGGTGGTGACTTGGTGTCAATATAGGTCATTAATTATGATTATTAAGTATGGACTAACTTATTGTACATGTATTTCAAAGAACATTCAAATTGATCGTACCGTAACCCCCCTAAAAAATTGAAAGAAATGAAAAAAAAAAAGGAAAGAAATCGTTGGTACTTGGTAGTCCATTTGCTGTTCCTATTGAACCGAGATCTACTACCATAAGAAATTGCATTGCAAGGTGGATCTACTTGTCATAAGTGCTTTGCCGGGTGCTTTGCTGTGAGAATACGATTTAGACCCCAAGTAGATGAGTAAACTTACAAATACACGTTTGTTGCTTTGTTTATAATACATGTAACTGCACTAGTAACACTTCCCGCTTTTTACCATAGATCCTGACCTGAAACATCCGATTAGCTCTTTTCCTCATTTTACCGAAAATGATTCATATGCTAAGATTAGTTTTCTGCATCACTACAAGGAACTTCTAGTCCGGCGGTTAAGTCGAATAATTGTTCACTTTTATCTAAAAGCACCAAATTTGGCACAGATGTTGATTTGTACATAAAACGCAAATTCTGATATTGGGCCCTCGAAAATTTTGCCCAGGAGAGCCGTGCCTGCCATTTTTCAAAATGGCCGCCATTCAGAATTCCTTAAGTATAGAATATGCCATTCCTTGTCCATTTGTAGTGAAATTGGGCACCATATGTACATAAAATTTTGTTATAAGTAATTGGGAATCATTTCTAGACATCATTATAATCAAATAATTACCAAAGTTGCCAATTTGAAGAATTTGTATAAAAAAATAATAAAATGAGATAAACATGTAAGCTAGAAACGGAACATTTGAAAATAACGCTTTGGTACATGTACTTGTATCAATTATTTTCAGTGTAATTTTTTGCAAAATAATTTATGGTGTTGCCAGTTTGAAGACTGCAAAATCATTGAAATGAAATATATAATGTATACAACAAAACACAAAAATGATAATGGTGATATAATAATGACAAAAATAATGATGATGATGACGACAATAATAATAATAATAATAATAATGATGATGATGATGATAATAATAATGATAATAATAATAATAATAATAATAATAATAATAATAATGATAATAATAATAATAATAATAATAATAATAATAATAATAATAATAATAATAATAATAATAATAATGAATACAGTGGAACCTCGTTATAACGATGACCTCAAAACCATGACAATTACTTTGTTATATCAGGTTTCGCACTACAGCGTGTATCAAAATAAAGTAGACACTCAGAAAAAAAATTATAACGCAAATATTTCATGATCTAGAGATTATTTTTTGATATGAATATTTTATCTTGGACCTAAGCTATCTGATGACACTATTGGTATTGAAAGTATTTCACGCATGAGTGAGCACAGGCCACTTTTGTCCAATAGGCCAAAAATGCATTTGCGCACAGAATTGTGTTCTTATAGTCAATGTTTAATGCCTCACAGACCGGTGCTGCAGAAGCACTCAACTGATGTGCACAAGGATTGAATCCTCAGCATGCTCAGAGAAAATGTAATATCAATTTTGTGGCCAAAAAAAGCAAAAATGAAGCAATGATTCAGAAGTACCCCCCTAAAAAAGGAGAAAATGTCATGTTTGCAAGATGAACTGTGAACTGAAGAAAATGGCATTTTCTTGTTGTTGAAGGGTAGGGTTGGTTGTATCTGAATCATTGCTTCATTTTTGCTACATTCTAAATCCTCAGCATGCTCAGAGGAGAGCTTATATCAATTATGTGACAAGAAAGACAAAATAAAGTAATAATTCAGATACAATTACCAAACCCCAACCCCTGAAAAAGAAGAAAATTCACCTTTTCTTTTAAAGTCACTGTTCATCTTGCAGACATGACATTCTCTTCTTTTTATGGGGGTATATCTGAATCAGTGCTTCATTTTTGTCTTTTTTTTGTCACAAAATTGATATTAGCTCTGAGTATGCTGAGAATTTAATCCTTGTGCACATCAGGTGAGTGCTTCTGCAGCACCGGTCTGTGAGGCATTAAACATTGATTATAAGAAACAATTCTGTGCGCAATGCATTTTGGGCCGATGCACAAAAGCGGTTGTGCTCACTCATGCGTGAAATACTTTCAATGCCAACAGTGTCATCAGATAGCTTAGGTCCAAGGTAAAATATTCATATCAAAAAATAATCTCAAAATCACGAAAACAATTTTTAATAATTTTTTTCGAAGTGTCTACTTTTTTTTGATACACGCTGTATATCAGGGTCCAAAAACAAAGAAATATAAAGAGTTCGGGACCTGCAAAATCACCTGGTTATAACAGGATTTTGTTATATCCGACCTCTTTATATCGAGGTTCCACTGTATATTACTTTAAACTATACCATTAAAAGTACTACGCGCATACATACATACATACATACACACACACACACGCACACACACAAACACACGCACAAATACTCACATACATTTCAGAATGATACAGGATGATTACCTGTCGGCTCCTAGCTCACAAAGATTTTGACACACAGATGTATACCTCATGGGAAGTGAGAGTACTGCTACTATTGCAATTTATAGTAGTAGGCTGCATCTTTAACATTTTACATGATAATACGGCTAGTACTGTTACACTAACGTGAAGCAACCAAGCAAATTACATAGATAGGTAAACAAAATCCACAAGTGGAAGTTGTGGAACACCTTTCTTTCTCTCTTTCGGCCTCTCCTACAAATGAGAGGTGGCCACAGCAAATACGGTCTCTTCATCACGATCTATTCTGTGATATGTCCTCTGTCACACCAACCATCCTCATATCCTCTCTAGTCTCTTGCCACATTCACAAACCTACTGTTTGGTCTACCGCTCTTCCTTTTTTTTGTGGTACCATTTTTCCCTATGCACGTACTCCATATCTCGCCTTTGGCTTCTCCCACTCGCCTTATCCCGCATCCTTCCTACTTTTGATTTCGTTGTCCCTCTCACAAACTCAGATTTCTAAATTTGTCTCTTCTTGTCACTGCCACAGAAAATTGCAACATCTTACTGTGCCACACCAAACTCTTCTCCCCGCCATTTTGTGAGAGGGACTGTCTCAAGCCTGCACATCGTGGCTGATTCAACCACTGTCATATAGCTGATGTTCCCCTTTGTTCTGCCCGATACAACTTTGTCACACATCTCTCTTGTAACTCTCTTCACTGTCTTCCGTGTTACAGTCCCCATATTACTTTGCAATGTTGAGCTTAAGTAGTATTTTCAGTTTCACCGTATCTCCAGCTACAATCTCCATAACACACATGTGCTCTGCCTTTGTCCGGCTATATTTCAACCCTTCCTCTCATAGCATATCTCCAACTTTCCAACTTGTCCTCAATCTGCTCCCTGCTCTCAGAGCAAATCACAAATGTCATCTGCTAAGATAATGGCCGGTTCATTGGGCCTCCCACCTCATACGTCCGCCTGTCCATCACCATTGTAAACCAGAAAGGGCTCAGCGCCAAATCCTTGGTGCCATCCAATTAAACTCTCACTTTGAACCATTCAGTCACCTTACTGGACACCTTATGGCCTGCATGTAGCATGCTTCTTACATATCCTGCACTATCCTCACATACTTTTACTACCCCTGACTTTCTTACGCAATACCATAACTCCTCTCTTGGCTCCTGTCATTAGTCTTTTCGAGATCTGCAAAGACACAGTGCCCCTCTTTTGCAAATATTGCATCCGTCGTGATCCTACTTGGCATAAAGCCGTACCTGCTCCTCACAAAATTGGTACTTTATTTCTCAGCCTAGCGTCCACTACTCTTTCCCAGAGCTTCATGACTCATTGATTTTATTCCTCTATAATTACTTTAACTTTGCAATTCATCTCTAGTCTAGATTGACACTAACATGCTTTTCCTCCAGTCATCTGGCATTCTTTCACTATCCAAGATCCTATTCGACAGCTTTGTCAGGAAATCCACACCCATGCCACCCAAACACATCCATACCTCACTGGTATATCGTCTGGACTCATAGCCTTTCAATTCTTCATTCTTTTTATATTGCTCTCACATTTTTCGAAATGATAGGTTGTACCTCCACATCCAGTCTGTCTGTATCATCTATCCTTTCCTCTCACGTTTTCTTCATTCATCGCTTTCTCCAACTATTCATGTCGTCCTTGTAAAACACCCTCTTGCAAAACATCCTCGTCTTTATCCTTTATCAACCTAACCTGCAACATATCTTAACTAGCCCTCTCTCGCTGCCTAGCTAATCTGTTCAGATGTTGTTCTCCCCTTTGTGTCCAATTTCTCATACAGTTCATCATATGCTCCACTCTTGACCTTTGCTATTGCCTTCTTCACTTGCGTCCTACACTCCTGCTTACTTGCTTCATAATTATCTCTGCTCATCCCATTTTGCAAATGGAACATCTATCGAGTAATAATGTTCAAATCGCAGTGAAATTGTCTGCAGAGACTGGCTATCTGTGGCCCGAGATGCTTGCATAAAATGATATCACAACAATCCCCCTACCCCCACCTCTTTGACTACGATCATCTGCAGGACTCTCTTCCCAGATTGGTCATTCCCGAGTTACAACCAATCGAAGAAGGGGGTACTGCTAGTGTGGTCGAAATGGGGGGGGGGGGGTAATATCGGTATATGTCAAGGCTCCTCAGGACACATAGCCAGTTCCTGCAGACAGAGACAGTAAGTGCATTTTCACTGCGATTTCAACACCATAGATGAACAGGTTGTTGCACATGCAGACTTGGCACTAGTACGAGTGCTCTCATTCCCATTAGGTATAGATCTTCCGATAATGTTTGTGTGTGTGTGTGTGTGTGTGTGTGTGTGTGTGTGTGTGTGTGTGTGTATGTGTGTGTGTGTGTGTGCTTGTGTGTGCGTGAGTGTAGTTTTTTTTGTTCTATTGACGCTATAGTGTAAAGTAATATATTTATCATGATGATTATGTTATTAATGATTGTTGTTGTTATCATTATTATTACTATTACTATTATTATTATTATTATTATTATTATTATTATTACTATTATTATCATTGTTATTATTATTATTATTTCTATCATTATTACAATCAGTGTTTATTAATGTTTCGTCAAATATTTTGCGGTCTTCAAGTTGGCAACGTATAGATTATTTTACAAATGATTTTGGAAATTATTTATACAAGTACCAAGGTACTACTTTCAATTTTGTTTTAGATTAAACCGTTGATTTTGGTTTTATTTTTTTATTCAATAAAAAACTCTTTAAATTGGCAACTTTAGTGATTATTTGATTAAAATTATATCTAGAAATAATGGCTAATTAGTTATAGAAAGCTTGTATTTTCATGTAGTGCACAGTTTCATCATAAATGGGAAACGAATGGCACATCATAATAATACAGGAATGTGAAATGGAGGTCATTTTGGAAAATGGCTGCCACGGCTCTCCTGTGCAAAATTCTCGAAGGCCTAATATCTAAATTTGTTTATCATATATTTATCAACGTCTGTGCCAAGTTTGGTACTTTTAGACAAAAGTTAACAATAGGTTTGATATGTCTAATTAAGCTGCTTAGAATAGAACTGATTTCTGTACATTATGATATTTCCTTTGTACACAACGTATTGATATAACACACCCATTGATACATTGGGTTATGTATTGTACTGTTTTACTAAATATCAAAGTATCAACCTTGGAGAGCCATAACTTCTTTTTCCATACAGCAATGAATCTCAAATTTTTACAAGTTATTGCCATGATATTTGGATAGTTTTTGATTAAACATAAATTCCGAAATTGAAAGAGTTTTTGAAATAAAGGGAAATATATTTCGGAACATTATTCTTATTTTTGGAAAAAATCGAAAAAAAATCACATTTCTGCCCATAAATGTCAACTATAATGTACTTGAATCTTCTTAAATAGGGTATCATCTTGTAGAAAATTTAGTCCCCCTTAATATGATGTCACACACATGGTAAAATATGGTTCTGTTACAAAGTTATCTTCCAAATTCTAAAAAACAAATTTTCAAGGCGGCCATTTTGAAAAAATGGCTGCCACGGCTCTCCTGAGCAAAATTTTCGAGGGCCCAATATCTAAATTTGTTTATTATATATCAATCAACATCTGTGCCAAATTTGATGCTTTTAGACAAAAGTGAACAATTCGGTCGATATTTTGGACTTAACCGCCGGACTATTCCCCAGAGTGGTACAGTATATCTTGTTATTCCAACAAATCTGGAAAAAAACAACAACATCGATTTGTACTGGGGTTATTATTATTTTATTTTATTTTGTTTATTTATTTATCCATTTATTGGAGGAATTAACTTGAAGGCAGGAAATTACGAAAATTATCGTTCGCATTTCATTTTCGGAGCGTATGCGCTGCGCGTGGGTTGTACGTTTGGCATACGTCGAAAAATTGTATGCATGCTTAACAACATACTGTTGCGTATTAAAACGGATAACAACCACGTCAAAACGATTCCCAAACGAACTGTAGTGTATGCCAACGAATGACAAAATATTGCATACGCAATGCGTACGCAATGCCAATTCGTCATAGTGTGAAGCCCCTTTAATATTCTTATAGTACGAACAGTTGAAGATATAACCATGCAGTGAAAGTTATTGCACACGGGTTGAAATCATGCGCGCTAATTAATTGGGTAAGTGCGTAATAACGCCTGAACTACAATTACAGTAAAGAGAAAATAATAATAGTTTTAATTGTTTCCAAAACATGGAGAGTGGTTATAGTTTTAAATGGATTTGAGGATAGGGTGAAACGACCACTGCTCTTTTTTGGCGGCAGTTTTAGATTTGATGTTTGCGCTTAATTTACTGTAACTGCATCAAATGACGTGGGCGGATGTAACTCCGATTATTTAGTGCTTTAAAAAAGTGAGAATCGTAAGTTGATTGGATTCACCTGCGCATTTTCTCCCATAGACTTACAGCATGTGTGTACACCTACGCTATTTAAACTCGCCACGAGTTTTAATTGTTTATTCATGCATAACTTGCCATTGGCAGTGTAACTTTCCAAACTTGTTTATTCTAGGGTGTTTATTTGTCTATATGAACACTACTATGTAGTTCAGATATCAAAATTTGACATTTTTTTTAAATTGAAGCACCACAATGTTAGCCTATCACTTTAATTCATGTTCATCTTAAATTATATTATGATTAAAGTTCCTGAATGTAAAAAAAATAAATAAAAAAGTAAACTATGAACAACGGAAACGACAAATATGAAAACAACCACGAACCAAAACAAAACAAAAACAAAATCCAGAAATGCCAAACCCATATACAGTTACGGAATAAAGAGATATGAATTTGCATTGCCAGAATAGAACATGCGCGCAATAACGGGCAAAAACAGAAAAGTGTTGAAATGCGAGATTTGAACGAAACAGACACAATACTTATAGAAACGTGTTTTATTCACATTCTATGTTTGTTAAATAGCATTAGATTTTGACGTTCAGTCTGGTCTAAGCGTTAGGGCGTTAGTCCAGCTAATAATTAGCATTGTTCACAGTTCGTGAGATGTTGGATTTCCATCTTTCTCCTAACTTCAAAAAGAGTCACTGATTACACCGTCAAAGAGAGTATACTCTTACGAGCGATCCCCATTGTTTCGTCACGGCGGTCGTGGGCTTGGATAAAACACACCGCCCGCATCACTTCTCCCCACCTAGGAGTATAAATGATTATCTGGTACTGGTATGACAAGAATATTAATGTGTTTAACTGTGGGTCCTTTTTCATACTTCAGTGGCTTGAATACCTCCCACATCAGTAAGTGAAAAGATTTACCTCCATTGCCAGATTGATGGAGTATGTACGGAAGCATTATAATAAAGTGTTTTCAATGCACACTCGGTATTGTCATCATCATCATCTGAATTTTGAATGATGTATGTTCTGGTTGACTTCACCTGTAGCAACGCGCAAAATGATTATTATAGTTACGATCCAATTCAATAGTTCGTAGTTGTAATGCCTTGCTTTATGGTACAGTTGTATTCGTACTTTGTCCCCTGATCCAAACAAGCAGGGATTTCGTTCCGTATACCAAAATGCTGTCTTGTCGGGCGTTTGGGCCTTCCTGACCATTTTTGACCATCAGGAGGTGTTATCAAGTAATGTGACAGGTCTTCTTGGATTGTTATTAACCTACGACGCAAATCACAAGTAAGTATTTCACTCTCTGGAAGCAGAGCTTGCTGCTGAATTACGCGTACTGATCATATGACAGGTGTACTGTTGCCGATGAGGAAATGATACATGAATATTATATTCTACTATACATGTATATTGCATGAATTCTAGTTAAAGGGGAATCCCACATTATACACTCGTAGAAAATGTTACTTTAATCTTGCTCGCGATATTATGTATCTATCAAGTGATAGCAAGTTTTGTTTCCCAGTTAATTTACCGAATATTTATCGAGGACCTAAAGTGAAAACGAGATATCTAGTGATAACGTTTGTGTGTTAATTGTGTTTTAGGAGACGTTTAGGCAGTGCTGAAATTACAAACAGTTTCCTAGGGGCCCTTATTACTCTTAACATCATTAAAATTTGAGGACCCCTAAACGTATACCTCTCGTTAATAATTCATCTTGTGTTTAGGAGGTCATATCGGCAACGTAATGCAATATTTCCCTAAAAGCTCTACATTCTTCAACATGTCGATTACATTCTTTTGATTGTGATTGTCGATATAAATATTACATTCCCCTTCGAATGCAGCAGACTTTATATATGATAATTTTGCATATGAGTTTCTCAACCTGAATGGCCCAATAAAGAGCATCGTATCGTTGAGGTGGTAGTAGTGATTTGTTGGTAATGGCGATGGTTATAGTGGTGGTGATGGTAGTGGTTGGTGATAGTGGTGGTAACTGACGGTGTATGGTGGTGGTTAAATTGGTGGTGATGCATGGTGATCGAGGTGATGGGCTGGTGGTAGCGTATGGTGATGATGGTGGTAGTAATGGTGCTAATGGTGGTGGTGGTAGTGGGTGGTGGTGGTGGTGGTGGTGGTGGTGGTGGTGGTTGGAGGTAGAAGTGATGATGTAGTGATGGTGGTGGTGGTTGGTGGTAGTAGTGGCGATGGTAGTGGTGGTGGTGATGGTGGTGAAGATGATCGTGATTGTGATGATGATAAGGTGGTAGTGATAGTCGTGGGTTGTGGTAGTAGCAGTGGTGATGGTAGTGGTGGTGTTGGTAGTGGTAGTGATGGTGGCGGTGGTGGTTATAACGGTGGTTATGGAGGTAATGGTAGTAATAGTAGTGGTGGTGGTGGTGGTTGGAGGTAGAAGTGATGATGTAGTGGTGGTGGTTTGTGGTAGTAGCGGCGATGGTAGTGGTGGTGGTGATGGTGGTGGAGATGATGGTGATTGTGATGATGATATAGTGGTAGTGATAGTCGTGGGTGGTGGTAGTAGCAGTGGTGATGTAGTGGTGGTGGTGATTGTTGCGTAGAGGTGGTGATTATGATGCACGGAGGCCTTACCGTGGTAAAGTGTAGTCGTGAAAGTTGTTATGATGGCTGACAGGTGTAGAAAAAAAAAAAATCTGGGACGTTAAATCCTATCATTCTAGGTTTTAGTTTCAACATGGAAAATAATTTTATTTCACACCTGAACCCTCCATACATGTACATGTAGCCATAGAATAATTTGCCACGGGAAAAATATGGTCATTTTAACTTAAAGTTTCTTGTTTTCATGTGTTAAAACTCATTTGTTTAATCTATATCTCATATCTAATGACACAAGTACGCTGACCGGCGTTTTCATAATTACTATTCTCTCGTAAAAGTTTTCTGCTATAGGCCAAAGATTCATTTATCTTAACACAACGGGTGTCTTGAATTAACACCAATCTAATATTTATAGGGCATGATTCTGAAGTGTTCAATTATACGTACAATGTTCATGTTGCAAAAACTGTGATGAGTAGTGGTGAGAGAGGATGTTGTTGATGGTGAGGGACAACGGACAGTGCAAATCTGTAGGCGTAGGCTAGATAATGTATTAATGTTATCTCTAGTGAAAATCAGCTGAAGTGTAGAAAAACAATGTATTCTTTGATCGGAAGTTGAGGGTATGCATTTGACGTATAATGAAACTAAAGTAGACATTTCATCAAATATGAAAAGTAAGTTAAATCTTTAAATGTCAGTGAAAGAATGCATCAAACAGGAACTCATCAATATGTGTCATGACATTCCGAAGAGCTAAAAGGGAATGTCGAGTAACATTTAATGTTGACCTGTTTTGTCCACCAAATTCTTAGAATAAACTACACAGGAAACATTTCACTCACGTGGTATCGACTCTGTTTTTGTTAGCCATTTAAAATCTTGATTTCGTTTTCATTATACATACTGTTATCACAAACACTACATTACTTCCCTATATCTTTGACCATTAGCGTAACAAAGGGGGGCAGGGCGGGCAGTTGCCCCCCCCCAATAATGCTTTTTCGAAATTTTGTCGGTAAACAACGAAGGACTCCGTCGGTACATGGGGACCGACAAAAAATAATTTTGTACCGACGAAACTATCTCATAAACCGACAAAAATATTGAAAGAAATTGCATTTTTCAAATGTAAAAATCATTTTTTTTTTCAAGCTCGCTCGCTCCGCTCCGCTGCATATAAGTGATTTTCTTCATGTCGGGTGTTTTTCAGTAACCAGGCAAACCGCCTTGTCATGAATACTATGATTGATGACATTTGGAACGTTAGCGGTAATAGTACAGTCAACTTGAGTCAAGTGTACTACACAGACAACGTTCCAAAATCAATCGACCCGAACATCATGCTGTACCGACAAAATGTTTACAGGCCTACAACCTTAAACTGTTGAAAGATTCACATTTCAGCGACGTGTACATTTAGGAAAATATTGGGAACAAAGAATAGAACGCTATTTGATAACCGGGGCACACTAGCTCCACCATGTGAAGAGGATGGAAATATTTTGCCCTCGGCCCGTTCGTCGTTCGCGCAGCCAAATTTAATAAGCCAGAAATTGCTTTAATTTGCCACAACGTTCCCTATTCTCATGACTTAGAAAAATGTTCTTCCCAAGCAATTTGTGAATAAGCAAAAATTTCGTTGGCAATGATCATACATAGTACTTTGTAGTGTTCCTATTAAATTCAGTAAACTGCCTGAGTGCTGATATAAATAATATCAGAACATTCAGAAGGCTTTGTAGCATTTGTAGAAATAATAATTTCAACTTTCTTTGAAACTTGAAAACATCTATTGATCGTCTGAAGTCGCTCGTTCGGCTTCGCTCACTACAATCGCCGCATTACATTACATACTATTAGTAGAAGAAGCATTACTTCATTTAGTTGTATCAGTAGCGCCGTCTACAAAGGGGTGGGTGGTTAAGGGGGTTTACCCCCGGCCCTGCCCCCCCCTTGGGCTGGCAATGTGAAGAATTTGTATGAAATTCTCTACTTAAACAAAAAAATCTTGAACTATCAAAAATGTTTGCTAATCTGCTCAATCAGTCTATAAAGTTTGACAGTAGCAACTAGCTTTTCCTGTCCGCAATTCGTAATTTTTACAGAATTGATTAACAAAAACAAGTCGAATCTGAGCTTACATTTAAAAATACACCGCTGTACGACCTTAATAAAACAAAGTAATGGAGCATTTACAAATAATACATTTAAGGAAAGTATCTCTTACGAATCTACACAATATTTTGATTAAACATTAAACACGAAAGTGTAAAAGTAACTGGCATACAATATATTTGTCTGTGGCAGTTGGCCGACGAAACTGGTACAGGTTGGCCACGGTTCAGTGCAAATTACAATTTGTATGCTACGATATATTAACCCACCATGACTCCCATTAAGCCTCGCGGTCAGTGTCCGGTAGCAGTTGTCATATTTTTTCAAGTCACCAGTGATTCATTCGAACTTTCAAGAGTCTTTCGTCAATCATGTGATTGAATCCCCCACGCCATGTTTTTGTCAAGTCCCGGCCACCCTACTTCGGGTCGAATAGGCTGCATGTGCGTAGGGCAGTTTTGGGGTGTAAGGGTCATTTTGGGCAGGTTTCCCGGGAGATTAAACTCACCTGCGAAAATTGCTGAAATCGGGAGTAAACTTTCGTGGAATGTTTGGTTAATACTGCCGAGAAAGTTGAAATAGGAGGTGAAATTTCTGGACAGGCCGTCTGTAAGTAAGCCCTGGGATTGGGTCCGATATCTTGGAATACTCCGGTAATATACGCCCAGATTGGTGTTTTAAAAACAACTATTATCTCAGGTAAAAAAAAAATTAGGTATCAAGCACTAGCTTGTCCCTGATATGGCGAGGGCGGGCGGAGTGTCAGTCCCTAGGCCTCAGTACATCGTAGGAACGTTCCTTTTTTTTTAGACTTTAAAACTCGGTATTGGTCGAATTCTAACTTCAGGTTCAAAGAATT
>JZLH01S0604796.1:47936-58402 GCA_001188425.1 Eucidaris tribuloides | reverse complement strand
ACACCTTCAGAAAGTGATAGTTTGTCCCATCACCTGCATATGTTATGAAGATAGATATTCTGACTGTTACAGGAATGAAGACCACAACAGTGCCCACGCAACCCCCCCCCCCCCCCCCCCCCCCCCCCCCCCCCCCCCCCCCCGATCATGCCAACCACTGATGAGAGAGAGAGAGAACAGGAATGATGAAAGAAATGAGACTGTGGGGGAAACAAAACCTGAAGTCATTATTATTTGCCTTCCAGGCACTGTCCCCACATATGATTGCATTTGATAGCCAGAGACTGACCCTTTAGTTCCACACTACACAATATGAACGAGAACCTTTTCAAACTCAGTGGCGGCGGGGGCGCGTGCCGGGCGCGGGCGGGGCGGCCGCCCGGGCGCGGGGGGGGAAATAGAACAAATAAAAAAAAAAAAAAACAAATAACACAAAATAGTTCATGCAGCCTGCTACCTCAGCTGTCTTTGATGAGGTCTAAAAATTGAAGCCCTGAAAAAAATTGTACTTTCAAGCACATGCATTTATTTAAGCTGCCTTACAACATAAGTAGCACACATCGCCTAAGTTATGACCAGATTACAATTGCCCAATTTCCTCCCGTAGACTATACCTGACTGTGAACACTATTAAACACTTATTAAACAACTAAAACTCGCCGAGATATTTAATTGTATCTATTTCCCATGACATAAAACTATGCCAATGCACAGCATGTAAACTTTCCAAACGTTTGCTATTCTAGGGTGTCTTGGCGGCTGTTTATTTGTCCATATTTGAACACTTACTAAGTAGCCTCCAGATGTCAAGTTTGACAATTTTTAACACTGAAGCTCCACTTAATGTACAGCTATCACTTTAAACATTTATATGCCTACATCCAGAAGATAGTAATAACTACTCACACCTACCAAGGCACTGGGCATGTATATGATTAAGCGCTGAACAGTACAAATGAATAAGGATCACCATACAAAATTATTTAATTTAGAAAGTTGCCATTCATGAAGCCTGAGAATAGAGGAATATGAAATTCTTGTACGTTCTTTTTGGCTTTAACACAGTGCGGCAAGTCCACCCTGATAATAATTTTAATAAACGCCCAGATTATAATTTTTGAGAACCAGTTTTTTTTTTTTTCTTTTTTCCGATCCAGTTTCATTAAGGTTTGACCGAAAATCCATCAAAAGAATAACAAGGTTTTGGATTCTTAAAATTTCTGACATTCTGTGACTTCACCTGCGCAGCAGCTTCCCCATTTGTCATATTCTATTTGAATCGTCCATTTTCTCAGAAAATGAACAATGATTTATACCCTGTCACATTCGATTTCATTGATTGGAAACCATTCATTCTCATAGCACTGCTCCGTAACGCGCCCCCCCACCCCAAAAAAAAAAAAGAAGAACAAACCACAAAACAAAAAACAAACAAAACAAAACTAACAAAATCATTATCACTGACCCTCCATATAAAAATGGCGGTAATCTAATAGAATTATATTTTACATGATCTGATTATAGCGGGAGCTCGTTCGCCATTTCTGTGACGTCACGTAATAATATATCTTTTAAAACTTCAATAACTCTGGTTTAATCTTTAGTGTTGGGTCTTTTTTTTTGTGTCTCCAATTCTTTTCATGCAGCATGTTCTTTTCTTATATTTTTTGACGCGCGCTTTTTCCTGACTTTATCAGAGACACGCACAAGACTTCGAGACTTTGCGTTGCCAGGGCGGCGGGGCGCCGGGCTGGACGCGCTTTCCCGGTCCTTTGAGATGAGTGGGGGTCGCGTAGGTGCACTTCCGGCATTCACCATGATCTGTGCACAGAATGGCGTATAGTTGATAAGTCTTTGTGTCAGCTGGAATAGCCTCGCACTTGCTTGGAGGGCGGCGGCGCCTAGCCGGGCACGAAACGGGCACGAGCGGCATCGATTAAACTCTGGAATACACAATCCTAATATCCGCGCGGCTGGGGGGGGGGGGAACGTGGCACGCGCCGCCCTCAACACCAGATTTCCTCGATCTATTGTCCGGCGCGCCGGTGCCACAGGGATTCTTTCACCTCGCGCCATTCGCGCTGGCGCTTTTTACTTTCAAGTTTCACGCATCATCTTGAGACCATTCGCAAACATCGACCAGTTACCTATACGACGCTACGTGACTTTTCCGTACCATGCATGCAGATACCTCCAAAATGCTTCCAAACAACGTGATTTGCTCTCGACCACAAAATCAAATGCAAATTGTGGTTTCAGCCTAAAAATCATAACATGCTATGGATCTCAGTGTCGTTTCACCGGTCTGAACCTGCCTAGAAGACGCTCGCGGGATTCACCACGTTTTAGTTCGCTGCGTTCGGTAGGGTCGATGCGCGGGAACGAACGCACCCGGTGCCCCCGACCAAGGTTGGCATCCCGGGGGCGGCGGGTAAAGCAGACAAAAGCGCGCCCAAAGAGGGCTAAAAGACAGCAGCACAAGAAAGTACATAACGACGACGATTCGGACGGAACACCATCGAGAGTCCGCGATCACGAATTATTGCTGGCACGTCTGCGCGGCGCCATCCGTTCTGTTCTGTTGTAGGCCGGCGGGGGCGGTGGTAGATGGGTCCCGAGGACGCGACAGCTGTGCAGACAGAGCGAGGTCCGCGGATGTCTTCGACCCACACAGTGTAGCCATTCTGCAAGCCTATCTTTAACGTCGGGCGGCGGGCGCGGGCGGCCGGGGGGCGCGGGCGGGCGGGGGTCCGGCGGGCCGGGGCGCGCGGCGGCGCGGTCGGGGGGGGGCGGGCGCGGGGGAGGCTTCATAGGGGGCAAAACAGTCCATGACTTGTGATCATTATAGAAATCGTTGCGCGATAATGGACGCTTAAAAGACATACGAGGCCGGGCGCGCGCCCGGGTACAGAACGTTATGTATCTTTTTTATTAAAATCTAATGATACAGTCTTGTAATTACATCAGCTCTATGTCCGGCTGCCACAATCTTTGCGTTTGATCCCGCGATCTGCGCACTCCGAGCAGTCTATGGGGGGCGGCCGCTGTGGCGGCCTAAGGGGGGATTGACCAAGACCCAGGCAGGGCATACGCCCAGATCTATTAAGGTTATCAATCGCGTTTATGCTCTCAATATGATTTATTTTATAGCAAGGCACATCTGACTGTGTCCCAACCGAGGATGGGCCCAGTGAAGGAGCGAGAGATAACATATCCAAGCTGCTGTCAGAAGCTCATTACCCAGTCTTTTGCCACACTGCAGTCGGTGCCATCGCAGGAAATCCATTAGCGCAATTACATCGTCATGTGGATTGTGGAGTACTTTCATGAGAGCAAAACGGTGATGAAGGTAAAAGTCGCCGTATCTTTCTATTTTGGGTCGTGACCTGTAGCCTGTAGGAAAGTAAGAGGGGAGGAAGCAGAACACATAATGCCCCTCTCGAACTAAAACCGCGTTTAAAGATATCCCACGTTCTCATACACTAGTTGGCAGTGTATCTCCTGACCTTCGGAAGCCATTCTACGTCTTGAATTGCTGTACTAAGGAGAATGAACGTGAACATACAGCAACTTTTATTTCTCTCAAGCGCCCTGAGAGGAAATTCATCCCATAGAAAGCTACCATTACACATCAATAGTGTCGTTCACTACCGCGCGTCCTCGTCCGTCCATATAACATTGGCACAAGTGTCAAACGGTCTTTCGAGGTCAACTTTAAAGTTTAAGGTGCAAGACTCTCTTGTGACAACATAACTGGCAACCGTGCTCTATTATGGTGAACCAAACTTGCATCCGTAGATACTATGCGGGTTACCATCATGTGTGGTTGCGGTCGAAGTCACATGCGTGCAGCTGTCATAATTTGTCGTTCATTTGTTATGGTCAACTGATAAAAGTTATACACTCAAGCCTTCTTGTTGACACATATCTTGGTATCCATGTTTTGGTCACATGCAACCAAACTTTGCGGTTCACAGATTGGCACACATAGGATTAAAACAAAAAAAGTAACCATACATCGATATAGTTGTGCTTACAAGAGGTATCACATGAATGAAAGTCCAAAGGTCATTTGAAGTATAAATGTTAAAAGCTTATACACGCAAGAGACTTTTCTTAGATAAATAACTATACCAAACCTGCTAGCCTCCCTTTTATAAACTAACATTGGGTTAAGTAAGATGGCACTTGGACACGGACACAATCAAATGGACCGATATTAAAGCGAATGAAATCGAAGAGAAGTCACAATAGGCGAAAGAGATCAAAAGCGTACAATTTTATGTATCAAAACGCTTAAAAACGAATTTACCTGCAAGACTACTCTTCCATTTATGCACACCTAACCTTTCGGGCACACGCGTGCGCTCACCAATGGCAACCAAACTTATAGGTGATAGATTATACTTAGCACAAAGTAACCATCATGTTGACAAAAAAAAAAAGAAAAAAAAAAAAACACGCTACTGTGGGCAGAGAGAAAGATCACATAGAAGTAGCAGTCAAATAGTTCAATGTTAGAGAGATGAAGATGTTAATGCTTTTACCTACAAGACATACTACTTAATGACATGATAACTTTGAAGTGATAGTTTCGTCCCATCACCTTCACCAATGGCATATATTTGCTCAATATGACACTTTGATAAACAACACAACAGTTGAAAAAGGCAGAACAGGTGCATCTGGAAGCGCATTTTGCTGCATATATGTTATGAAGAAAGATATTCTGACTGTTACAGGAATGAAGACCACAACAGCGCCCCCACCCCCATCCCCCCCCCCCCGACTGCCAACTAACTGAGAGAGAGAGACAGACAGAGAGAAAGAGAACAGGAATGATGAAAAGAAATGGGACTGTGGGGAAACAAAACCTGAAGACCATTATTATTTGCCTTCCAGGCACTGCCCCACATATGATTGCATTTGATAGCCAGAGACTGAACCATTTTAGTTTCCACACTACACAATTGAACGAGAACCTTTTCAAACTCAGTGAAAATGTCTTGATTTTGATATAACTTGCGTTCTCCGCAGACCCCAGCCTGACTTATCTTGTACTTGGTCCTCAACAGGTTAAGTATTTCTCTGCATATCATTTCAGCAATATCGGGTTGCTTCTGTGTTCATATAAAAAAAAGTGATTTCTCCCATTTCAATTCATTTTATTTTATACAAGTTAAAATAATCACTGAGTGCCATATTATTGTGAAAATCTGAATATTGAGAAAAGAAATAATCATCGCGGTTAAACATAGACTTTGTTATACCCCCGCCAAACAAAGTTTGAAGGGGCTATTACAGGGGGGGGGTGCCATTTTTGTGTTTTTGGTCAACTTTTTCTAAGTTCTGTTACAAATTTCATGTTTTTTGCTTTCAAAAAGTGAAAATTGGAGAAAAAAGAGGTTTTCCATGATTTTCTGTTGATAACTCACTTTCCGTTTTGAGTGGTCATCTCCAGGAATTGCGTCCGTTTTCTGCTATCATGGAAAATCACTGTCCCTATCCCAAACGTCCTTGCCCTTCATAGACAGGCAGGAATTGAAATACTCACCTGAGGCAAGTAAAGTGTTAAGTAATGACTGGCGATACTGTAACTAGGCGGTGGCAGGGTAAGAATTCGGGGGGGTGGGGGGGGGGGTTAAAAATCTGTTTGGGAATTATGCTGCCAAATAAACAACAATTGGGGGGGGGTGAGGCGGGGCAAATTGTAACATACAGTAAACCCCATTATTTTATTACTTGAAACATGGGGGCACCTCCCTCCGCCCGCCCACCATATGGCACAGCCCTGTGAATGGAAACATGTCTCATTATCCAATGTGTCTTTTAAATCCGCAGGAAGTTGTCGAGGCTATCAACAGATCTGCCTTCATCGTCAGTGATTATCCCATAATTCTCTCTGTTGAGAATCATTGCTCCCTGCCACAGCAAGCCAAGATGGCACAGATCTTTACGGTGAGTACAGCAAATCCCATCTTAAGGCACCGTCCGTTTACTTGGCTGCTTTGACTGTTAATGTGTTGAGCATTATGTAATGATTTTAACACGTAAAAACACACACACACACACACACACACACACACACACACAGAAATACCCACAAACATACATACACATACATGACCGTCAACTGGTCCTACATTTCCTACTTTTCCTACTTTTTAGTAAAGATCCTAGTCTTCTTGTTTTCCCCCTAAAAATCCTGTTTTCCTTCTTTTTGTCAAAAACAAAAACAAAACCCTTTGTGATAGGTTTAATATTTGTATGGAGTTGAGTAGTCTTTACAGGTTATTGCTGAGAGTACTGTAACTACCATCATCACCTGTTTGTGAAGGAAAATTTGTTTCGGTGGATTTCGTCAATTTTTCGTCAATCTTAGAAGTTTTTTCTGCATGTTTCCATTTTCCTTGAGGTTACTATCCCAACATGAAATATAAATGTCCTATTTTTTTCCTCTTTGGTGTATTAAATCCTATTTTCTCCTACTTTCTAGAGAATTTTGCTCCTATTGTTCTCTTACTTTCTCAACCAAGCAGAGTTGAAGGCATGACATGCAAACACACACACACACACACACACACACACACACACACAGACACACACACACACACACACACACACACACACACACACACCACATACACACAAACATACACATCTGGACAATGTTAAAGTAACATGATACTAGCAAGGCTTGTTAGCATGGCCAAAAAAAGGGTTAACCCTAATATCCCCAGGGGGAGGGGCCATAATACACCCCCCCCCCCCCGCCCTTGACTAATTACTTGATTATTCCGCCGCACAAAATTTTTTTCACTGCGCCGTTCGGTGGCTTGTTACTTTCAATAAGAAATTAATTCTGATTCAGCAATTTTTTTTGTAGGTAATTGTCAGAAATGTCAGAAAGAATATTTTCACCAAAACTTAGCATTCTACATGTACAAGCTAATTTAAGTGAGTTATAGGCAAAAATATGATTTTATTCATAAATTTGCATAATTAATTATTAAAAAATATAAGATATGTCTTTTTTGAAAATCTAATGGTACAGTCTTGTAGATTACATCCAGCTCTAAGCGCGTGCAAATTTTCACGGCAATCACGTGTTCTGCAGCTGAGATCTCGGGCCCCCCCGGATGACAAGACCAGAGATAGCCTGGATCTAGTAGGGTTAACCCTCTCACTACCTGTGAGACTGGGAGGGTTAGACAACTACTCAGAGTACTGAATTAACTCTTAACATGCCAGAGAAATTCCAGCTGTATGGACATTGCATTATTGTGTGGTGCATATTGGCACCTTAGGCAGTGTAAGAGTTAATATCATGATGTTTCAGCATGTTCTGCATGTTCTCATACAATCAAGAAAATGTTCGGTCTCCCCCAAGACGGGATACATTCTGTTTCTGTCTATATCAGGCTTCCAGCAAAACGTTATATCACTTACAAACGAAACATGCAGCTTGGAATGGATATTAAAACTTGGCCAGATCTTTTATTCGGCTCTAGAAGGCACGTTGTACTTCCGGCAGTCTAAATGATTAAAATAAATATACCACACACTCGAAAGTGTTGCACAATGGGGACAGTTAGTCTCCCAGTGAAGGAGGAATGGGGTTGCCGACGGTTACACTTGAGACCGCCACATTAATGAAAACATCAGTAACACAAAGCCAGATATTAAGCATTGCAATCCACAAAGCCGTCGTTAATGTTCTCTGCTGTGAATGAACCAGTCTACCCATGAATGTGTGGGTTTTTTTCAATTCAAATGCATCTATCATGAAAACATGGAAGTTTTGGATTTTTTTCTCAAGTTCATTGTCCTGTCTTAAGATCCTGCAATCCCTAGTCTTCTTTGAAAAGCCATTCTCATGAGAAATTATGTGTGCTACAAATTTGATTAACCCATTGACAATAGGGGCTGGCTCTGACAAATACTTTATGTGGATACAGAACACATATTAAATATTGGGTTCAGGATTTGCAAGACCACCACTTCCCTTCATATCATTACCAAATGGTAGTTAAGTACTTACAAAGGATGTGTTGAATGTTTTTAAGATCCATATGTCATGAACTACATGCAATTGTTTTTATGAGAAAAACTAAACGATATGTTACCAGAATATTGTTTCTGCAAGTTCAAATTTTGCTCAGATAGGCATTCGAATCACCAGCTGAGAGCTGTGGTCAGTGACTGTGTATATGGTCAGCTGTTGACCTCTGCATGACCTTCGGCTAGCTGGCCACGACAGGCCATGCCAGTAACCACTAACAGAATTGTTGTAAAAGCACGGGCCGTTGCATTGCACAATGCACATTTTTAAGTTTAACCATCAAGATTTTCACTAAAACTATGTCTTCTGCCCCAAGGTTCTATGAGAGGTGTTTGTTTATAATAATCTTCACATTGTGAAAGATGGAACTGATTTCATTCAATTTGCAGTTTTTTGATGTGCAAATCCTGAACCCAATCGGTAACTACAGATTTTGTTATTCAAAAGCACAGCTAAACATGTCATTGGCCAAGAGAAAATGTAGCACGTTTCTAAGTGAGAATTTAATTTTAAGTTTTCTGGCTTGTATTGATAAATGAAGCTTTAGAAATATTGTAAATCCTTTTAGTATTATGTTTAGAATATCACATGCAGAATGTTTGGAGTTTTTGAAATAAGAGGGTAATGAATAAACCTTTTCGGAGCCCATCAACAAAGAAGTGAACAAACGAAACAGAAATTGGCCAAAATCCGCTTACCCCACAACCTTCAACACTGGTTTATACTTCAACTCAAATGTGATGAATCTATATACATGGAGAGATTATCACACGAGGCAGGCTAAATTACCATGCCGCATCAAAATGTCAAATCCATTGCAAGTTTCCAGACAAGAAATGGCTTTCACCCTGGCTGTATGCTTTTAGGTCATCTTTCCTCCAGGTTTGGACCATTTAGCATCCATTTTCACAAAAACAAAATGCATTAAGGACATATTTGTGATGTTCTTTGATGTATGACCCATTCATTTCCCAGCTATAAAGGCACCTTCCGACATCGTTATTCTTGCTGATGTTGATTTTAATGATACATTTCTCTCGGCTTGAGGGTTTTTAAAACAGATATATGGATGTGTCATTAAGGGATTCAGAAATGATTTTGTTTTTGTTCCGTGAAATAGAACAGAAGTTTGCTGCGATGATGTAAGGAGAGTGTATGTCATGGTGCGTTGATTTTTAGTAAGGAATATAAAATCGCCCATTAACACATTTTCACACCTCAAGAAAGTGGGATGTATAGGACTGATTTTTTTTTCTTGCTGTTGTGAATTTTTAAAGGTCAAAAATGCATTTATTGTGATTATCAAACCATAAATATAATTGCAGCAAGAAGAAAAGGATCTGACCTGTACCTTATATAAAATGAATAGTGAATGAATATGTGTGGGTAAATCAGTAAGTAAATGAATAAATATGTAATTATCTTAGTACATAAATAAGTAATAATGATTAATGATTGAATAAATGAATGAATGAAAATAGACAAAAGTAATTAACATAAAGTGAATATATAGAATATATATATATATATATATATATATATTTCATTTTCAATTTCATTTATTCACTCATAAAAAAATAATACAAAATACAAATGCAAACATACGAAAATCATGCAATATACATTACGATATAAACTAATACACACAAACTTACAAGAAATCAATAACTAAGAAAAGATCTTGGAGGTTTCACCCCTTTAAAGTGAAGATATGAATCAGAATTAAATATACAAAAACTTACTTCTGAACAAATTAAACAGAACAAACATGTATGCTCAGACACACAAACAAACATACTCTCCCACACTCACACGCATACACAATGAACATTACACAACCAGGTACGTTACAAAACTACTGTAGGAAGTTTTAAAAACACTGTGATTAATTGGGGGGGGGAATATTGGGTTGACTGTCGATGCATATAGTATAACCATGAATTTTCTTGCAGGAGGACATGCAATTAAATGAAAATAATTTAGTTGCCATATATTTGGAAAAGGTAGTGTTTATAATTCTTTTTGAAAGACTGAAGGGAGGGTGCATTTTTTAGAGACAATGGTAAAGAGTTCCACAGCTTGGGACCAGAAAAAGCAATTGATCTTTGCGAAACAGAAATCCTTGAAAAAGGAACATAAAAGTGATCGTTTCTTCTAGTACAGTATGCTGAACATGCTTATCAGAATTAACAGCAAAATATTTTCTGAGGGGAGAGAGTAATAGTTTCCTATGGCAGGAGTACATGTAACATGCAGTGTTAAGTTTATACATGTCAAAGATGCTTAAAATTGTTAAACTCTGGAACAGTAAACTTGTGTGAGCATTAAAGGGCAAATTGCATATGATTCTGATGGCTTTCTTCTGCAACTATTGTAAACGTCTTAAATTGTTAAATTGAAATAA
>JZLH01S0604796.1:24290-41378 GCA_001188425.1 Eucidaris tribuloides | reverse complement strand
AACTTGCAAAACAAGCCATTGTTACTTAAGTGTTAGCTGATGAATTTTGTGTATCCCCAGTACCTCTTGAGGTTTAGTACTCAATTTTAAGTCATGTAACAACAACCAAAATTAAGAATACTTACATGATAACAAAAAAATGGACAAAGCTCACTTAATGTAATGTGTGCGGCCTCCTGCCCATCATTCTTGGCATTATTATATAGCCACTGATACTACTGACCTTCCCGATATTGTTACAATTTTCATAAAATTATTATTTGGCTTAATTGATACTGAAATGACGAATTGAAAATTTTCTGATGTCAATTTCTTTTTATGTGTATTTTGGGAGATGAAAATATGAAATTTGTAAATCTGAGAGTGATCCCAGTTTTAATTCCTTCGTCTTAATAGGGTAAACGCTATATAGTTCGAAGGTAAAAATAATGGGACGAGGAACACCTCTCAGACCCTCCCAGTTTGTGCTACTGTACTTGCATATGGTATGAAACAATAAGTGATTTATATCCTTTGATATTTTTTCTACCGCAGCCAATGAATTCATTAGTTTTTAAATGGACACAATATGCATTTTCATGGTTAATATTGTATTTCATCGTAGATGGACCCCCACCCGACCACCGTTTATTGTTGCTTTCCAACAAATTTGTTCATTCACTGCACCAACTTTCCCTAAACATGAAAATACTGAGGTTATTAACATTTGATCTGAAAAAGAAACTTATACAGTGTGTACACACTCGTATATAATGAATTCCCTGCACCCAACTGGTACCCCCCCCCCCCCCAAACAACCTTTTTGTGAAGGCGTACTCTTCCATTCAGCACTTTTGCTGGTCAATATAAAACAATGTTTGGAATAAAAATAATCTCCCCGTTGGACCGAAATCCAGTCCAAGGTGAAGCTTTTGGTGTCAACACCTCCTCCACTTACATTAATTACTAATACAATTCCAGCATGCATACTGTCTAAACCACTCATTTTAACAACTAAAAAAAACATCGTGTCATAGCACCATTTAAATTTACAATTATTTAACTGAAACCCCAGTTTCTTCCCTTGACACTCACCAAATTTGGAAAGCATCTCAAATATGACAAATTATCCTAACAGAATGCATACATTATTCTTGAATAAGAATTGAAAAACGGTACTGGTAAAGAAGCCCTTATCGTTAAGCACATGTTTGCTGTTTTTCAAAAAACCGCTCACACGGATTTCCATCCGGCACTCATCCGGGTTGGAATCAATACCCTCAAAATTCACGCTACAATCCAACAAAAACAAATAGAATAATTCTAAAGAAAATGCATGGATATTCATCAACGCCGTTCATCAATGTTTTTTGGTGGCCATTTTGTAATTTTTTTGCTTTTGAACAAATAGCACTGGGGAGGTTTGATCAATACCATCAATTGAATCAGCACTTCAATTAACTAGAATCATCAAACTTATATATATCCGAAAAAGTGATTGAAACTATACGGTATAACGTGATTTAGCGTCCCAACACATTTTTAGCCATTTTTGACTTGTTTTTTAGCATTTTTACAAAAACGCTTCAGTATTTACAACCGGCCATTCAACGATTTTGCTAATCACACACCTTCAAATTGACTTGGAATACCATCAAAACAAATTACTGGTAAATGTCTGAACAATATGGTGGTATGTATTAGTACCCTTTAGTGGTTTGCGG
This sequence comes from Eucidaris tribuloides, assembly GCA_001188425.1. Taxonomy (NCBI): domain Eukaryota; kingdom Metazoa; phylum Echinodermata; class Echinoidea; order Cidaroida; family Cidaridae; genus Eucidaris; species Eucidaris tribuloides. The sequence continues at coordinate 39,675 of JZLH01S0604796.1, read as the reverse complement.
CCAATTGAATTTTGCGGTTTTTTACAAAAAACACCTCAAGTTTCGCTCGCACTCATGCGATTGGAATTAGCACCTCAAATTGATTAGAATCACTCAAACCAATTTCATATATCTGAAAAATTATGTAAATACGGACGATACTGTAATTTGAGCAGCCCTTTTAAAGGTTTTGAGGCCATTTTGATGTTTTTGGCGTTTTTACAAAAACGCTCAGGATTTTTCGACCGGCACTCATCGGATTTGGAATCAACACCTTCAAATTGACTGGAATCCATCAAAACAAATTGTATATGTCTGAAAAAATGATGGTTGTTGTGATTTTAGTGGCCCTTTTAATGGTTTTGGCGGCCATTTTGAATTTTTGCGTTTTTACAAAAACGCTCAAGGTTTCGCTTCTGGCATTCATCGGATTTGGAATCAGCACCCTCAAATTGACTAGAATCCGTCAAAAAACATTGTATATGTCACAAAACAAGGTTAATGTACATAGCCTATGGGCCTGTAGCCTGGACTATAAGCCCAAATAATGTTGCAGTAATTTAGGTGAGGGGTGTAAGAGTGTAAAATACAAATTCCTAAGAATATGAGGCGGCAAAAAATTCAGTTTGTTTATTACACCAATACTTCAAGCAGTTTTTGAGCACAGACCATTAATATGTTCATTCCATGCAAGTTTTTCATCCAGATTAACACTGAGAAATTTTGTAACTCTCACTCTTTTAATTTCACTGTTGTTTATAAATATTTTTACATTATCTAAATTGACTTTTTGTTTGGTAAATATCATCATGTGGGATTAAGACGAATTTAGAATTAACCTGTTACAGAGCAACCATGAGTGGACTTTACGAAGTTCAGCATTCAGGCGATCAGTAAGAGTATTAACATTGCCATGTGACATGGATATGGTAGTGTCATCAGCAAACAGTATAAAATCTAGTTTATTTGAAGTGTAGTGAATATCATCTATATATAAAATAAAAAGAAGGGGAATATATCAGTTTATAAATAAATAGAGTAAATAAATGCATTCATTTCAGCTAATTTCTTTAGCCTTTTGTATGTACAATCAAATTAAAATCATGATAATTACACAGCAAACACAACATTTGTATGCTTGCATCATCCATTTCAGGAAGTGTTCGGTGACAAGCTGGTCAGCAAGTTCCTGTTTGAATCGGACTACAGCACCAACCCCCACCTGCCAAGCCCCGAGCAGCTCAAACACAAAATCCTGATCAAGAACAAGAAGCTGAAGGCTCACCAGGCCCCTGTGGATCTCCTCAAGCATAGAGTAAGAGATGCACCACTCGCTACCCCGTGGTACTGTCCGTTGTACCCTAGTGTATCACATTGCGTAGTGCCCTCTTGTGTCCAAAAATGTATTTTCTTCGGATATGATCATTGAGATCAGTGGTTTTGATGCAGAGGCTGCGCAAGTGCACAACAAAAAGACATAACTTACAAAACGTTCTGTGAAAATTAAGCTAAAGTTAGTTTCACACTTGAAACGTAACTTTTACACAGTTTTGTAACTCAGGGCACAGTTCTAAAAAAAAATTAATAATTCAACAAATGGTAGATTTTTAATTGGGACCCCAGGGTACCATTTGTCTCATCAAGTGCCTCCTACCTCAAAGTTCATTAAACCCCTTGCTTCCAAGTTTCTGTAATCCCATAGAGTTAATACATGGTGTACCAGGTTCCTGGGAGGAATGGGTTAATCAACATTCAGGAACCAGAGTCTTTAGTTGCGACCTAGTCTAACATCACACACCTCACTAGTCTAGACCAGAATGGTCCCTGGACTCCCTAGTCTGCAAGCACATACTGTATACGCTGAATACTTCGCGGTGGTTTTATTTTCGCGAATTTCACGACTTAACGCAAACACAAAATTTCACTTCCTTTTATTTCTGTAGAAAGTGAATGCAAATACAATAGAATCGCGAAAATAAACTCGCAAATTCCCCGTCTTGAAGTAAAATCGCAAAAATGTATGCACGCGAAATATATGGCGTATACAGTATTCTATTTTGACACTTAGACAACATTCCGTACTGACTTAAGCCAAGACTGTCCAGCCCACTGTCTTCTGTTCGCATCTTGTGACATGATAACTAAAGAACCACTGATCAGACTGTAGTCAAACTTGATCACATATATCAGAGTGCAATCATCAAAAGTCACCAATTGAATTTAATCAAACCTAGGTAAAGTATGAATCGTCTTGCAAGGATGTACTCGTGAGATTTTGAAGTTGAAAGGTCAAAGTTGATCATAGTGCCTGTGACAGTTTGATTTTTTGCTGTCTTACATGTAACTTATCCAGTTGGAAATAATTTGATTTCATTAAATCACACATTCTCCGTAGAACTCTGCCCTGAGATATCTCATTTTTTGTCTCCAGTGGATTAAAGGCAAGGTCCACCCTGATGTCAAGTTGGTTTTAATAAAAGCAGAACAATGAGAGAAACATATTAATGACAGTCTGGCGAAAATCCACCAAAGAATGACGGAGTTAATGAATTTTAAAGTTTTAAATTTGTGACGTCACATGCCAGCAGCTCCCCATATGTCATGTGATAAAAATACCATAAAAGTGCCGTTTTCTCAAAAATTTGAAAATAATTTTACTTGTGCATTCAGTATATTATCAGAAATATTATTTCATACAGGCTTCTATGAAAAACCCCCATTCAATTATCATGAACCATTAAAAAATGGCAATTTATGGAATTTATATTACATGACATATGGGGAGCTGCTCGCATGTGACGTCACAAAATTAAAACTTTGAAACTTCATAACTTTGTTATTCTTTGGTGGATTTTCGCCAAACTTTCATTAATATGTTTCTCTCGATCTTTACTCCTTATTAAAGAATTACATGAGGTAGGCAGTGACCTGCCATATAAGACTCTGGATTACACGATGCTTTATCAATCGTGGATCAAATATGTACATGTATTACAATGCCATGGTAAAGTGATACAATTTTGGAGAGAAAATTGAAAGTCAAAGGTTACAATCTTTATTAAAGGTACGCAGTTGTATGAGGCATTGCAAATTTAGTTTCACAGTGATGAGGTAATAGAGAACTTGCAATTAGTCCAGAAATGCTTCAACACAGTTGAACTGTACTAGTTTTTGTTTGTTTTTTGTATGTGTGTTCATTTGTGTTTTGGTTCAATTTCTTTTGTTTCTAAATATTATGAAATATCCTTTAATCACATCTAGGTGATGCAGCTGGTGAGTGAACATAAGAGTTCCAAGATTGATCTCCTGGGGTCGTCGGCCAATTCCGTGTCGATGGGTGACATCTCGGAAGAAGAAGATGACGATTTCTTCGAAGATGCCTACGAAGAAGTGTTACCAGTTGATGGTGAGGTTTTAGCAGGAGAGGAAAATTGTCGGTATTCATGATTATGCCAACTTGTCACAAGAGGGCTCAAATCCACAGAATATAGTGATGCCTTGTGGTAAAAATTTAACATTTCGAAGTGGAAGAAGCTGGTTCCAAGCCATCAACCTGCATGCTCTATGTAGCAACTACATTACATGACATACACATTTAATTAAGCATTGAATGTACCAGTAGTAAATTTGTTCAAAATATACAATGGTTTACATTTGTGAAGCAGTGGAATTTTTTTGCATAGTTCGTAACTGAAGTTTCCTAATATATTATCAGTATATGAAGGATGGTAACAAGGGTGAAATGGCCATTGAAAGATGCAGTGACATATGGCCAGATAAAACATTGTTGACCCAAATAGGCTTCTCTCATCCAAATGATGAGGGTACAGCATACAATACTATCATGAATACTGACAATTATTTACTTGTTGAAAATATTCTTTTACTATTTGAAGGCCACCTGCGACCTTCACTTAACGTTAATCTAGCGCTGCAAGTTTCATTATGTTGATGAGGTGAAGTTGCCTGTTGTTTATTTTCTGTCATGAGACAGATTATGTGTTTGTTTGTGAAAATAAAAAATGGGTGAGATAAATAACAAGCTGCAATACATCTTAAAGCACAATATGTATGTACTGTATGCATGCAAAGTTTATGTGTATTTTGATGATTAATTACACAGAGTCAGTTTTATGAGATAAGACATAGAGAAAAATGAATTGAATTCAGCTATCATGCAGTGACGCAGCAGACTTAGACTGAAAACAAAACAAAAATGCAAGAAACAGTAAGTTGAATGTAGCTGTGTTTTTATATGACCGGCTACGGGACGTATTACGGTATTACGCTCGGTGTCCGTCTGTCTGTCTGTCCGTCCGTCCATCCGTCCGTTAACTTTTCATCGTAAACGCCATTACTTCAGTTTAACTTAACCCAGGCTCATATAATTTGGTGTGTATGATACTAGCATGGATCCCAGGGTGCCTATTGATTTTGAGGTCAAAAGGTCAAAGGTCAAGGTCACAGTGACATGTTTTTATCTTACCCTTGTAAAGTTCTTGTAAACGCGATAACTTAAGTTTAACTTAACCTAGGCTCATATAATTTGGTGTGTATGATACTAGCATGGATCCCAGGAAGCCTATTGATTTTGGGGTCAAAAGGTCAAAGGTCAAGGTCACAGTGACATGTTTTCATTTTCCGCGTTACAGGCGGGCGTATTATGTGCTCGCCCCAGCCACACTCTTGTTAACAATGTCATGATGTGCTATAGACCCAACCCATTTGAAGAACACTTTACCATTACGCCCACCATGTGTGGGGGCTGTAAGAGAACACAGCTAAATATGATGCAATACTTCATGTTTGCAGCTGTCTTTTGAATTAATGCATCATGCGTATTTAAAATTACCATCTTTTGTCATGGTCTTTGGGTGGCCCCCAGCTATGTCGGATGAAGTGATGCAGTGTTCTTCAAACTGGAGTGGACTATAGTGATGAAGCTAACAGTGTTGTAGTCAAGTCCGAACTCGGGTCCAATTTAGTGGACACGGGACTCGGACTCAGTGTTGAGACCCTATGCAAAATAATTGCCAAGGTTTTATTTATGTGCGGACTCGAACTCTGTACTTGTGGACTCAACTCCAACACTGGACGCTAATTCAGTGTTCAAAACTGGGGAAAAAGTGGGGGAAATCAGACTTTAATTGCATATGTTTGTATGTATTTATATTTTGATTCCAGATCAGATGCCAGATAACTCGGTGGAGTTCCCCAAGCCCCCTCTTGGTCGTCTAGCTTCCACCCAATCTGAGGGCTCCGAGTCACCTGTCGCTGATGACCTCAAGGCTGGCATGAAAGCAATGGCTAATGGCAAACACAAGTAAGTCAATGTCACGTAATAATAGTAAGAATTTTTAGCTTATAGAGTGCATGGTATCAAATCTCTGCGATGTACAAATATTATCCAAATAATGACTGGGCAGAGGTCGTTGCATCAAATTACCAACCCGATGTTGTCTTGAAAAATGATCGTCTGGATATTTGCACATTTCTTTACACATTTTTTTTCACACATTTTGGGGTTCAGTGTTTGTTTATTTCAAGGGAAAATACCATTTATAGTCAATACTGTGATGTTAAAACTTGGCATTAAGAGGAATAAAATGACTGATACTTTAGTGAGCTTGTGTACTATCAGTGTATAAACTCAAGTCAAATAACTGAAGTACAGTGGTCTCCACTTAATGGGTTAGGCATTTGTGAACCATTTTTTTTACCCATTTAATAGGAGTACTGTATTATGTGGAGTAAATTTCAATAAGACACATAAGAAATGATTTGCTAAATTTTACCCATTTAACAGGAGTACCCCTTTAAATGTTACCCATTATCTGGAGACCACTGTATCAAGTAAAACATTAATCGAAAGGAGGAAACAATTATATACTAGCATTGCAGCTAGTAGTGTTAAAATATTTTCATGGCCTTGGGTAGAGGAGATAATGCTATTAATGTTCCTTTTGTGTTTGCTCTGCATTCGAACCAAATCCACCAGGAGAAGTGGCAGCGGCAGTCATAGCGTAACATCTGGTAACTATGGCGATGATCTCTACAAAATGGCGCAAGTCAAGCACAAAAAGAAGAAGGAAACGAGTCAGATTGCCCCTGAACTCTCCGACCTCGTCATCTACACCCAGGCCGTCAAATTCCCGGGGTTCACCACCGAGCAGATGGGGACGCCCAAGGAGAGTAAACAACTCGGTCGCCGTAGCAACCGCTCCAGTACCCAAACCAGTGCCTCCAATAGTCCAGTGCCTGTCATCCGAGATAACGTTAGAAGTATGTTGTTTGTTTGAAAAAAATGGCCATTTAGCATTATCATCAAGATGATGGGGCTGTTTCAAAGAGTGTTTTGTGATCATACACCGAGTTGTGTGTTGAAGGCAATTGATTTACAGTAGAGATGATACCTGTGAATCGGTATGTTATTCAATCTGTACAAAATTAGTCTAAAAACAGCTAAATGCAGTTAAAATTGGGATTGTCTTTACTCCATATTTCCTCTAAGAGTTTTTACCATTGTGATATCTCCAGATTAATCCATGCACTCTTGACACTGTTTTCACAAATGAAGTGGACATAACAGATATCTGTGTCCCTAACTACTTAACATCATTGATAAATCATTTTAAATTGTAAATCTTGTTAGGAATATGCCTGTAGAAGCTCATGTAACACTGACTATAGAGGTAAAAAAAAGAATGTTGTCCATCTAAACACAACAAAAAAAGTAACTACCCCCTTTTTCAAATAATAGACTTAAAAAAGAACCGTGTTGAGCACAATAATTTGGCGAGGATGTTTCTGCACTAATTGACTAAATTTTGCGAAAAAATGTGGTTGATCCGTCAAGTCATGCATGAGTGAGCACATATTAAAGGCAAAAAGTCACTTTTCAAAAGTCACAAGGGTCATTTTGGGGGGTTTTTGATGCAGGATTTTGACAAATTCTGTTTCTGGTGAATGATTAATCGCTATTTATGTTAATCATCTATCGTTTGATCCTCTCATATGTCCTTTGGCACTTTTTGCATATTTTAGCCCCCCCTCTCCCACCCCACCCCCATTGATAGGAAACTTAACTGTTGCTGTCTTGTTCCATTATGAATCCCCTTTTTATCCCTCTTCCAGGCTGTAAAGACAGCCCTTTGATCAACGACTCCCCTGATGAGAGGGAGCTACAGCCCCCCTCTCCCACCCCACCCCCATTGATAGGAAACTTAACTGTTGCTGTCTTGTTTCATTATGAATCCCCTTTTTATCCCTCTTCCAGGCTGTAAAGACAGCCCTCTGATCAATGATTCCCCTGATGAGAGGGAGCTACAGCCCCCCTCTCCCACCCCACCCCAATTGATAGGAAACTTAACGGTTGCTGTCTTGTTCCATTATGAATCCCCTTTTTATCCCTCTTCCAGGCTGTAAAGACAGCCCTCTGATCAATGGCTCCCCAGACGAAAGGAAGCTACCGCACACCTCCCCCCCCCTCCCCCTTGGTAACAAACATAATTGTTCCTCTCTATTTCATTACGAATTCTCCCTTTTTATGCCCCCGCCGACGAAGTCTTGAGGGGGCATTAAGCGTTGCACCTGTCCGTCCGTCCCCATAATTGTTTCCGCACGATAACTTGAAAAATACTTTGACGGATTTTAAAAATTTTTGGTGTGTAGGTAGATCGTACTAAAATACAGAGGTCCAAGTTTGAATTCGGAGTCCGCAGGTCCAAGGTCAAAGTCACAGCTCATTATATATGCGAATTGGTTTCCGCACATAATTGAAAAATATTGGCACGGATTGAAAATTTTGGTGTGTAGTAGAAGTCGTACTACAGAAGATTCAGTCAATTTGAATTCGGGAAGTCCGCAGCGTCAAGGTCAAAGGTCACAGCTCATTATATCTCGAATTGGTTTCCGCACAATAACTTAAAAATATTTGACGGATTTTAAAAATTTTTGTGTGATAGGTAGATCTATACTAAAATCACAGGTCAAGTTTGAATTCGAGTCACGCAGGTCAAGTCAATTAGGTCACAGCTCATTATATATGCGAATTGGTTTCCGCACAATAACTTGAAACAATATGTTGACGGGATTTTAAAAATTTGTTGGTGTGTAGTAGATCATACTAAAATACAGGTCGAGTTCGAATTCGGAGTCTGCAGGTCAAAGGTCACAGCTCATGGCAGAGTTGGCTCTCACATGAGTTATCAATAAGAAATGCTTACTGAATCGGCGTTAAGCGGGCATCTGTTCGTATGGACGCACGCAAATTCTAGTTTTACCTCCCTATTCCAGGCTGTGAAGACAGCGCCTCTGATCAATGGCTCCCCAGATAAGAGGAAGCTACAGCCCCCCTCTCCTACCCCACCCCCATTGATAGGAAACTTAACTGTTGCTGTCTTGTTTCATTATAAATCCCCTTTTTATCCCTCTTCCAGGCTGTAAAGACAGCCCTTTGATCAATGACTCCCCTGATGAGAGGGAGCTACTGCAAACCTCCCTCCTCCCCCCCCCCTTCGGTAACAAACGTAATTGTTCATCTCTGTTTCATTACAAATTCCCCCTTTTTTACTCCCTCTTCCAGGCTGTGAAGACAGCCCTCTGATCAACGGCTCCCCAGACGAGAGGAAGCTACAACACACCTCCATCCTGTCTCAGTCACAGCAAGGCCTCGTGGCTGAGAAACTGACGGCCTACATTCAGACGCCCAAATGTTTCCATATCTCATCCGTCAATGAGAGCAACCTCAAAAGAATGTTCCGGAAGTACTCTTCCAAGTTTATTGAATATCCTTTTTCATGTGACCTCGTTAGACTTAAAGATAAAGGATAGCATTGTGGAACTTCAGTTTAAAAAACTGCCAAACTTTGATATCTGAGTTACATAATAGTGCTTAAATGGACAAATAAACATCCTAGCATACAAAAGTTTAGAATGTTATGGTGCCACTGACATGGTATGCATGATCAAACATTCAACCCTGATTTACTGCTTGTTCCGAGTCAAATTAGTCAGACTTATAACACAGTAGTCTATGGGAGGAAAGAGACAAGGTCAGGAGAAGGCCACACTGGATACAGTAGATTTTCACTCTTTTACAGCACTAAATGATCACTTTGAAGTACAATTTTTTTCAGGGCTTCAGTTTTAGACCTTATCAAAGACACTTAGAGCATGGAGGATTATGTAACTCAGAACTAATATGTCTTTTTAAAGTGTTGAACATTTTCATTCAGTGCTGCATTGAGCTACTGTTGAAGTGTAATGTCAAACAGCTATAACTTTCTACCCAAGCGAGATGGAGAAAGTGTTGTGTACATCAGTTTTAGTATACTTTTTCTAACAATGTAATTTTTGGTTATGATGAAAATATGTCAGAAGTTACACTGAATTTTGTTAAAGTTCTAATCAATCAATATTTGTGTGTTGTTGTTGTTCTTCTTCTTCTTCTTATTGATATCATTATTATTCTCATTGGATTTTAATGCAACTTGGATTAAGTATAAACTGTCATAGAACAGTGAAGTGATTACATGTTTGGGGTTCAGAAGTCGAAAGGTCACAGGGCCTGATCGTATTTGGTACATAATGCATGATTTCAAGTGCACAAGGTATTGGATAACAAACAACTTGATATTGGTGCAGGAGTGCGGAGGCATACCCATCAAATTCAAAATACTGCAGCTGTTATTATTATAGGCGACTCCCGTTATAACAAATTCCTGGGGACCGGCAGTTTTCTTTTGTTGTATCAAAATTTTGTTATAACCAAACTGTGAAAGTATATAAAGATATATAGGTAATGATTTTGGGACCTGAATTTCTACTTCATTGTAACAGGAATTTCGTTATAACCGTGTTTGTTATAACGGGAGTGCGCTGTATCATTGTCATTATCATCATCGTTATAATAGTATTCTTTAACCGTTGCCAATTTACGCATACCGAGTACCAACTGATGAGAACGTACCCTGCTGGCATGAGGATAGATTCATCCAACTACAATCCCATCATCTACTGGGCATTTGGAATCCAACTGGTGGCACTAAATTATCAGACGGACGGTGAGATAATGTGTGACGTGTTGGGTATTCTCTATCATCAAACTTGGAATTGGTCAAAAAGCACTCTTAACATATGTGACCTGTTGCCACAAAACAAACTAAGTCGCAACAGTAGTTTTTGCGTAAATGCGTGAAATGGTTGAGTTGGGTTGGAAAAGTTGATTTTGGTATTTTAAATTTTCTTAAAGGCCATTAATTTATCTATTCATTTGTCCAAATTTGAGGGCCAGAAGTGATTGAGAAGTATAGTTTTTCTTGAAATTAACTTAACCACGTTTTTCTGCAGGAGTACAAAAAAAATTGCCCGAGAAAGTAGGTCTCATGTAACAAATCCACACTGTAAGACAAGCTATTGTAACTTAGCAATTATATTATGTCAGACAATAAAACTTCGCTCAGAAGAAAGATTGAGTGTGTAAAGTTTCAACTTAGTCCAACAGCATCTTCATAGTATTTACAATGGAATTTTGATTCTACCTATAATGCCCTACAATGCAGGAATGTGCTCTGATATTGTGCATGAATAAGCACCATCTTTGAGGTTCTTTTTCTCCCTTTTCCTGATAATGTCTACAGCAGCAAACCAAACTTGTAAAGCGGTGCCTACATATGTTTGCTTCGTGGATCCTGGACAAATTATATATCATTTTTAAGCTTAGAGTCTGAACTTTAACACTGTAAGAAAAACGCAATATCTTATTTCCCGACTTATGATGCATTTTGTGGTGACAGGTCACTTGTATAGACAGATACAGATATAATTTCTACATTAGGGCGAATTGCAACAATGCTTTTATTTCTTCACAATAGAAATTTGAGCACTATGGTGAAAAAAAATGTATGTCAGCTAAAAAAATTGAACAGTGAGAAATAAAAGATATAGCCCTATTGATATAAATATATGTGTATATGTATATCTACTTACATGTATTTGTGGGTTTTTTGGACAGATCCCAGTTTACATACCTACTTCTCCATGTTTGAGAGGACTGGTAACTGCGGCTACGTCCTCAAGCCTTCCATGCTCTGGGATAAGAACCATCCCCTGTTCTACCGGTACAATGCCTACAACAAGGCCTTCGACGGGATACCACTCAAAGAACTCACTGTCCATGTAAGTTCTAAGTTTCTTCAGCCAATTTTACTACATTTAAAGGAGATGTACTCCCTTCCTCCCCCCACCGCCTACATTGATGTAGATGGGATATCACTCAAAGAACTCGTGTCCATGTAAGTTTTAAGATATTTTTTAGCCAACATTACTACATCAAAAGGGAAAATTCCCCTTCTCCCTCTCCCCAAACATCAATGTGGATTCATTGATTACAGAACTTTTTTTTAGTCCAACTTTGAAAGTTTTAACAAACTTTGATAAGCGTTTAAACAGACATGAATTTTGAAGGTTTTTAGTAAATCCACACATCACTCTGTGACAACTCTTCTGAATTACGGGATATTACAGCAGAGCAACCCTTCCATTGATATTGCACTTAAATTTACACATGTATATCTTCCTTTTTCGTTAGGAGTTCAAATTTCTTCTTCATATTTTTCTGGTATAAGACTAAGATGAATTTGCATGTCTTTTAGAAGGAGCAAGGTCAATCACTCTATTGATAACCCACAGAAAAAGAACAATTTGGGATTGTTTTGTACAAAGTGGATGGTGAGTTGCCATGCCATGAAAACACTGATTTTACCAGACACAGTGCAACAAGTGGAGTCTATCAAAACATTGAATATGCCAAGTGCATGTTTATGCTCATGCCTTGAATTGCTGTTCATTGACTTGCTATTGTACAGTTATCACTCTTTTGGTGCAGTGCCAATGTCATGTTTTCATGCACATCTACATGTCTGTTATTGTACAGTCTCCAAATGAACCTGGCCTAGGGGGATTAGTGGCTGGCACAATGGGAAATAGCACAGAGTCACTGTGACCTGTGGGTTGGGGTACATGAAGAGTTAATATGCTCATATTTGCTCCAAACTTTCACTGATGTGTTTGAGGGGTTTTTCTCAGAAGACAAAGAGTTAGGGTTAGGGTTGCCATTGGGCTTCCAGTTCAGAATAGGGTTAGGGTTAGCATTTGGGTTAGGGTTTGGCGTTAGGGTTGAGGTCAGGGTGTGTGCATGAAATAATCGTAGGAGCTATCGTCGCTGGAGCAAATATTGGACATTCTGTTTGTCGGCTTGGTTCGTATGCCAATTGACTCAAATGTCCAGTTACAATGAATGGTATTACATAATCCTTATTAGACTTGGCTTTTTTTAATATGCTATATGGGGATGGAGGTGGGGTGGGGTGAGATGGAGTTAGGGTCAATCAATAGAATGTTTCCATAGAATTTTGAAATTTTGCCTCAGACATTGATTATGATAATTTTTGCACTTGTCAAGCAGCAGAAAATTTATAATTACTGTTAGTTGTGCTGGATGATACGTCATTGACATTCTTTATCCCCATTACCCCGTCTCTCGAATAGGATGTAAAGAAACACCTCAGCACGTAAAAAGAACCCACAAACTTTATCGAAAATAGAAGGGTGAAAACCCGGTAAGATGGCCATTCAACACTATCAACACTCACGGCCATGGGTCCCTTCTATGGCGCTCTACAGCTGCTGCCTTGCTGAAGGATAAATGGTCCAATATTCAAGCGCTATGAAACAAAAATGTGTTTAGCTCTATAGAAATGACTATATTGTATTGTATTCTGGTTCATAGGTCATCTCGGGTCAATTCCTGAGTCTCATCAATCCGTTAGGCAGTCCCTACGTCGAGGTGGAGGTCATAGGATTACCCGCTGACTGTGCCAAGTGGAAGACGAAGACGGTGTCGAGAAACAACATCAACCCCATCTGGGATGAGACGTTCACATTCCAAGTGTCGTTTGAGGAGCTGGCATTCGTCCGGTTCACCGTCTTCGATGGCAGCGCATCTGGCATCGTGGCTCAAAGAAGCATACCGCTGATCCACCTCAAGCCAGGTAATGATCACACCTCCAGTATGTATGTGGTCCTATGCGGAGCTGTACGGACCACATACACCGAAAAAAATTAGCTATCTGTGTACAATGTAGAATGAATGCAATGGATAAAAAATATTTTTGCCATTGTTAAAATTTAAATGCTGAACCCATATGTTTACAAAAATCAAAACAGCTAGGCTTCTGAAATATTGAGTCCTTAATTTTCATGTCATATAATATTAAATAGGTCATAGACTAGCCATATCAAAGCAATATTTCAGTATGATTTTGTAAAAGACTGAATTTCAAAACAATTTTCTGTGCCGTGGCTGCATGAAAAAGGCCACCTATTACTTTGTACACAAAAGTATGCAGTTATCCTTATGTTTAGATAATGATATCCTTCCTTAAATTGTTGCTTACAGAAACCAGATTTGCAATGTATTAACTGTACAGGATTTACAAAAACTGGGAGGCAATGGGTTAACTTCTACATGACCAAGGGATTATTACCTGGGGTGCCACATGTTTCTATTATGTTCGTAATTTGTACTGACATCTAAGCAAGTATCAATGATGATAAATATGTACAGAAAAATGGAAGGAAATTTCATCAGTTGTGTATGCATTACAATTCTATTTAATTTAATGGCAGGATAAAGTTATTTCTAATAACATCATATTTTGAGTAATTTACAAAAATAATGTAAAATACAAAGTAATGCTTCCAACATAATTTTGGCTTATAACATACATCCATATAACCTATCAATATACAAGCATTCAGACACACAAAAACTTGTACTGTATACACTGGTGGGTTTATTACCACTTAATCCATTGAAGTTGTTTTGATTTTGCTTAAACATGCGTTTCCCATGGACCTCGAGACGAGATATCTCTTTTCTAGTCTTCAACGGATTGATATACCAATGAATAGTGAATAAAAGCACAATAGCATCACGGAAATAAACTTTCATAAATTGTCTATTAGCAAAGTCACAAGAATATCTGTGTGAAAATATGGTGTATACTACAGTATGTGTACTTGTCATTTGGATAAACGTTGCATGGATATGAGAAAATTCTTCTGTCTGAATTGGGGGTGAGACTCTGATGGCATTTTAGCAGATGGCAGACGGTCACAATGTGACCACCCAGCTCAAAATCGACAACAAGTAGGTCAAAATAAATTTTCATTTTTCTACAACGTTTTAAAGTGTTAGCTCTAAGTTTTAAGATGATACATAACTTGTTAACATTGGACCATCCTACCCCATTCAAACAGTGATTGAAATAAGAGAGAGTTAGGAGGTGCAGGTTTACAGAAAAAGGAGAAAAGAGGATTTAAAGATTAGGTTCACTCAGGTGTGCCATGTAGAAACACATGTCTGAAAAAATATGGTCCAGAAAAAAAAACTGATATCTGGGTTTGGGTTTTGTTTTATGCCACCAAATTTTGACAGTGGGTAGAGAAAAGATAACTTTGAAATAAAACAAAATTTAAAAATATGAGTTGGTCAACCAACCCAAATGATATATTTTGGTCTATACAGACAATTGTAATCTGCTTTTTTTGTGGGTTTGGAGCTGGGTGGTCATTAATGATACACATTCCATTTGTTTCATTCCCAGGATACCGACATGCACGATTACGATCGTCGCAAAACGTGTCCCTGGAGATCTCGTCGCTGTTCATTCACACACGGCTGGAGGAGATCCAGGATGTTGCAACGGAGGCCATCAACGAGTCGAGGCGGAAGCGACAGATGCTGTCGAACATGCTATACTACCACATCGGCAAGGACACCGACGCCAAGATGGAATTCAAGGAGGTGGGATTAAAGACTGTGTCTACGAATTGCCCCCCCCCCCCTTCCATTATTGACCAAATAAGCTGAAACTATTTATAATGTAAAGATTCACATTAATGTTCACCTTTCACAATAGCCATGGGGCTGAAAAGTCAGGGTTTTAGGAAAATAAGCGCTGATAAAATTCAAACAGTATGTAACAATGTAATATTGCGATGCGTCGCTCGCAGAATTTGAATTTTATACAGCTGTTAAACTAGTCTATGTTCATCTGAAACTTTGCAAAAAAATATGTAAATATTAATATGTTATAACATTGAATTTACATGGGCTAAGGTAAAAAAAAGTCTGGACTTAAATTTCCCTTTAACCCATTGGAGACAATTTAATTTCAATATAACACACATTCCCCACAGACCCCAGCCAGAGATATCTCATTCTTAGTCTCCAACGGGTTAATTCCATTAGGCTTCCACTCTGGTAAAGAATAAACTTCTTTAACATACAAGCTGACCTAGAAGAGTTTAAGATGGAAATGGTGTATGGTTGTTATGTCTT
>JZLH01S0604796.1:2521-24181 GCA_001188425.1 Eucidaris tribuloides | reverse complement strand
CGCTCAGCTTTCTAGAGCTGAGAACGGTAATAATGTTATGCAGGGCCCGCTGGTAGAGCAGTCTTTGTGACTGAAGTGCCTACCCTGGGTAAATAAGACGTTATTGTTGTTATTATTATTATATTTGATTCTAATACTTGATTTCCCCTCTTTCTACTCAACAGATGGTGGATGGGTCAGAGGTGAAGAGGAGAGCATTCCCGCTGACTGTCCACGGTGTTTTGGATGAGAAGGGGAGCTCAACGCTGAAAGCCACTCAGGAAACCAAAGCCCATGAAATCATCGCACAGGTAAATAACTATCTCACATAAATCACTTCAGCCCTTTCATTACATTCTTTGTTTTCTATGTCTGTTTTCTTCAATACTGAAAATTGTTATAGGCAAAACTGTGTGGCGCGTACAGTATTTGTGCTGGATGGGTGCAGAGAATAGTTTAACTCTGTGCACTACACGTAACATGCTGCTCTGTGACATTAATTTATTATGAATTCAGTTTTGGTGGAACATTTCAGTGAGCCTGCCAGCTTGGCATCGATAACAAGGAATGCTTTATGTTCGTCAGTAGTCGGTTTGGACAACGACCTCATGGATAATTACCCCTGCTCCCTGGAGGATTAACCCCTCAGCCAACTACCCCCCCCCCTGCTTTCCCTCTTATTTCAAGTTTAGTGTTCTAAGCACTGTTGGTGTTGTTACAACCCCAAAACCATATTTCAACACTGAACTTGGAATTGCCCTTTTCTCCATTAACCTGTTGAGGACTAAATTAAGGCCTCCATTTTTCCGTTTTACAAAATCAAAATTATGTTTTCATATTTTCCGTTTTCCATAATTTTCCGTGTCAATCAAAATCACGTATATAAACACCATATATTACCTAATACTTGCATGATTACATCTCGGCCTCAGTGAAATGGAGCAGCTGTAGTCATGGTAGTGAGAAAGACGACCGGCAGAGGGGTTTGCTAGGGTCACTAAAGTTACTCATAATGCTTAGTAATGGTATTATTTAGTTAAAGAATTATTTGAGACATTTTAATATATGTTTATTTTGCAATTTACTACCAATATTAAGGTTATTACTGCAGCATTTCATGATTTCCCATTCCGTGATTTTTCTCTGTTTTCCGTATCGCGGAGGAATGGAGGCTTTAGACTAAATACAAGATGTATCAGCCTGGGGTCTATGGAGAATATGGGATATGACAAAATGAAATCATCTTCAATGTGTTAACTAGAACAATATGACATCTGATACATCTTTCAGGCCGTGGAATAGAGGCTTTAGACCAGGGTTATAGCTACGGCGGTCGGCGCCGGTCGGTAGTAGCCGACCACCACTGAGCTGAATTTATTTGTCCTCTGACCAGCACAGAAAATCTTTAAAATGACCGTAAAATGCTTTAAATTTCTACATAAATTGTGTATTTTGAGCTTTAAACATCTTTACATTTCAGCCAAAGATGTATTTTGTAAAATAAATGCTTCCAAATGCTTTTTTCTATATGGAAACCCAGGAGCGCTACGCTCGCTTTGCTCACTCCACTTGCATAACTCCTTCCTACAGCCGGCACAGAATTCTTTCTAGCTATAACCCTGCTTTAGATTAAATACAAGAAGTCTCGGGCTGGGGTCTATGGAAAATATGTGTTAAGACAAAATCAAATAGTCTTCAATGTGTAAACTTTAAAAAAAAATGACATCTGATACATCTTTCAGGCCATGGGAATAGCAGAACGCCCTCTGGAGTCCATGCACGACTACATCCTGGTGGAGGAGGTTCAGGAGACGTGGGACGACGAGCCCGAAGGACGGACGGAGGAGAGGGTGCTGGAGACGGACGAGAGAGTGATGGAAGCACAGGCCAGCTGGACTGGCAAGGGACGCTTTATACTGAGACATGTACCACAGGTCAGTGCCATCTTGGGTTACTCCTCTTTTGTAAGGGGGGATGGAGGGAGGGAGGGAGGGAGGTTGATTTAGAGTATAAGCCGGGGGATGGAGGTGGATGTGATGGAGTGGGGAGAAGTTACATACATACCTGCTGGATACAGCAATCCATGCCAGATTAATTCTGCAGTTTCAGAGGTATTGGTGTACGTGCATTTTCAAATTTAACCATTAATAAACAAGCTTGTCCACCCCCTTTTTTTAAAGTGGTTTCTGCCAAATGGCTGTAATAGGGAGGGATGCTTAATACTGAGACCTGTACCACAGGTCAGTGCCATCTTGTGTTACTCCTCTTTTGTTAGGGGGAGGGAGGGAGGAAAGGAGGTTGATTAGAGTATAAGCTGGGAGGTGGGGGTGATGGGGTGGGGGGAAGGTACATATACTGGATACAGCAATCCATGCCAGATTAACTCTGCAGTTTCTGATGTATTGGTGTATGTGTATTTTCAAATTCAACTATTAACAAACAAGCTTGTCCACCCCCATTTTTTTTCTAAGTGGTTTCTACCTAATGGCTGTACTAGGGAGGGATGTTTATACTGAGACATGTACAGTACCTCTGGTTAGTACATTCTCTAGTTAGTTCTTAGGGGAGGTTGATTGGAGTATAATAGGGTGGGTTAATTAGGTAGGGGGAATTTGATGGGGATAATAGGGTGGGGTGATGGGGTGGAGTAATAGGGTGGGGTGATGGGGTGGAGGTAATAGGATGGGGTGATGGGGTGGGGTAATAGGGTGGGGGTAATAGAGTGGGGTGATGGGGTGGGGTTAATAGAATGGGGTAATGGGGTGGGGGTAATAGAATGGGGTGATGGGGTGGGGGTAATAGAATGGGGTGATTGGGTGGGGTAATGGGGTGGGGTGATGGGGTGGGGTAATTGGATGGGGTGGGAAGAAGGTTCACACACCTTCTGATTACAGCATCCCATGCCAGATTGCTGATTACACCTCTGTCATGTTGAAGTCATACAGTCCTTCATTTCATCTGTGCCAGCCATTCTATTGGTCCTTGTAGAAATCTGGTCAGGGATCGAGTCAAGGCTGACCATTCTGAGTCAAGAGGCATTATATGTATATGTGAATTGTCACATAAATCCTTTTTTTGAAAATATGCATTTTTCTGTGCCCTAGTCAAAAGATCTATGGTGAAAGTATCTGCCCGTATGTCATACATTAAATTCAAATGATGATTAAATGTTTATCCCGAGGAAAGCTTGGGGTTATTTGTGAAATTTCATATACAGCTGTCAAAAAGTACACTGTAGTAATACGAGGGGAGATGTTGATTTTATATTTTCAAAATGAAAGTAATATCTAGAAGACCACCCATTAAGGATGCATATTTTAATTAAAGATTAGCAGAGAGAATTGTAATATTTCAAACATCCATAATTTTTTTATTAATTCTGTGAATTTGTTTCAGAGCTTTAATAATATTTTGCCTGCCTGTCTTACTGTAATAGTAACCATCCTAAAAGGTGCAGGGTTGGACCTTAGCACCCACCCACCCGCCTGCCTATGGTGGTTGATTTTGGTGTCAGGTGGGTAATAATAGAAAGTTACCTGACTGGCTAACAGGTAAAATTTTTGTGGATGTTGAGTCTATGTTGTATTTGGGAAAGTAAATTTCCTTTCCGAAATTACCTGCCCTGCTGGCTAGTACACAAAAAAATGCCAAGATTCAGCCCTGTAAAGGTGTCAGTAATTGCATTTGTCCCCCCCCCCCAAAAAAAAAATGATGTATGTTGGGAAATCATATTATAGTCTTTAATTATGCAAAGACTTCATTTCAGAAGTCTAACTGGGCAGTAAATTAGAGCTAATCACTGTGTGAATTGGGTATCATGTATATTACCTCCTGTATCTGTCTAACAACAATGCAGGAATTTATTTATTCCTTCTAACAATGCAAAGCAATTAACATATCTAACTTGCTTTCATCCACTGCGATTAACTTCCATGCTACCATGCCTAACATCATAGGAAGTTCACCAGTCACATTCAGCTTATGATCTCCTTCGAACGCCACGATCATTGTTTTACAGAATGTATCGGGTAACTTTTGTTTTGTCTTTGTGTGGTGCATGCATTGTAGAGTGTCACATGTCTGAATTGGGTTGGATGGCTGAACTGATTTGTCACCTTGTGAAACTCAATATTCTGCCTGTTGTAATGCCAGTGAAAAAAAATAGAACTCAATCTGTATATCAGGATAAAGTTAAGATAGACTGAAAGTCTGTCATCCATAGATCAGATTGTCAGATGTCTGATACTTGATCATACTGGTGAGAGCAAATTAGGAAGGTTGATGTTGTAGATTAAACTGACATATTGACAACTTTTGACAAGCAGGGGGCCGAAGACGACCAAAACCATTTTTTGCCCACCAAAAAATTTTTACTGGTCAAATTAGGCCTTAAAAAAAATTGTTGTATTGGCGTAACCCACCCGACCCTAAAAATATCCCCGACCCTACGTTTTTTTTCTTTCTTTGTATTGCTATCAATAGTATCGATATCGCATATCGTGCTGACTTTGCGATCGAATTGAAAACCCGGAAGTGTTACGGACAGAACAGCGATTTTCCCGCCATATGTGCGCATACAACGCACTTCGTGCGCTTCTATATGGAGCCTCGCTAGCTATAGCCTCTAGCCATGCTAACTACATGAAGAGCTAGCGATGATCGAGCTGTTTACCTCAACATGGCATCTTACGCAGTAGGCTAAAGTAACGGCAGGTGCCATCTCACGCAATCTGCGTGATTCTCATGCAATTCACTCATTCTCACGCTCTCCACGCTGATCATAGGAATTCTCAGCGCTGAATCCCCGAAAATGAAAAAAAATAAATAAAAATGTCTATTATAGTCGGATATTTAATATCCTGCCGAAAGTTTCAACATTTTAAGCACACGATGCGCAAAGCTAAACCATCAATGCAAATTAGTTTCGGTTTGCCGCGCAAAGACAAGATAACAAATTGCGATTGGTTTATCTTGCGTGTGCGAGTGACGTCGAGTCACTTTATATGAAGCGGGGTTTTTGTGCGAGACTCCGACTAGCGAGTGTCCGACTGTCGATGCCATGGCATGTCATCGCTGTACATCGCACCCGGCGGCCGGCCCCAGCGCAGGCCTGCCCGCTCAGAGTTTGCGCTTGGATATCCTCTTTAGCCGGTCCAAGCCTTGCTTCAAGTTTGAGCTACTAGCAGAGAGTAAGGTCATCCTGAAGTGCAAATTATCTCATGATTAACTGGATGAGAGGTATACTTATTTTTAAGAATGAAAATTGTGCAGTATTTATTTATTTATTTATTTTTAGTATTAATTTATCTTTTAACTATATATGTATTCATTAATTTTTATATATTTATTATTTTTATATATTATATATCTATTTATTATTTTTAGTATGCATGTTCCTGTTGAGTGAGGATTTGTCCATTTTGTACAGATAATCATAGGTTGAGGTTCAACTGCTAAGCTAATAAAAACAATTGATTTGGAATAATGCACTACGAATGTGGAAGTTTGTACTTTTTCAAGGTCGGTGTACTTCATGAAATCAATTAACCTATTTGAATCCTGCCTTATGTATTTGTGGAATAAGGGTTAAAGTATGCACCAGATTGCACCATTTCAATTACAAAATTGTAAAAGCTCCCTACCGTGGAAGGGGGGGGGACATCCCCCTTCCACACCACCCCCCTCGGGCGCTTCGCGCCCTCGAACTTGGTCGCTTCGCTCCCTCGCAATGTCTCACTCCAAACTCTTTTCAAAGGTTGGCAGCCCTGTAACGGGCACACTTGGGTCACAAATTATTTTCAGTGTCCTTCTCAACTTTGGCTTGAATGATGTTATTGATGAACTATTGTAAGAAATAGCGGCTTCCGAATTGGCCGATTGTGGGCTTATAGTTCATAAAGTGAAAGCATTGGCCGCTGATAGTGGCCCATAAAAAAAAAACACCGCCCTACCTGCCCTATTTTTCATTGAGCCGTTAACCCTAGAGGATGAGCTCGGTGGGGGGGGGGGGGAGACTCCCGCCAAAAGCGGGAGGGTTGATAGCCCTGACAAATATGTTCATACTTTGTGTGGGGTTTATTTGTTTGTAATATCAGGCTTAAAATATAAAAGTAATAGTATGTCAGATTAGGTTCCCTTTTTTCTGTACTGTTATCGCGGTGTACATAAAGACTTAAGTACAAAATTCATATTTGGATTAGAATTCAAAATTTCTTATTACAAAAAATGTCCATATATACAATGTATATAAATTTGTGTTATGTTGCATGGAGTTTTGCGGCGGGGGCACTCATGGTCAGTTTTACTCATCCTTTCAAATCCACCCATGGTTTATTTCATGCTTTTCTTTGCTTAATATTCACTCATTTCTGTTTTTATTTTTAAGATCTGTAATTCTGTGCTTTTCTGATTCAAAATACAATTTATTTACATCTACTTCTTTTTTTTCTGTCAAATCAATGTGATATTTATTTCTTTAAAAACAAAATGAAGTTTTAAATCAATTGATTTAAGTAGACCAATCATGAAGGATGCTGAAACAGTAAAGTTCTATTGCACAATAACATGTTTTCCATGGATAACAGGATGTGAAGTTCAAAACAGGTCTTACCCAGCTAGTGTATATTTTAGTTAATATTTAAACCGTCCACCTTTTTAAAAGTATGTTTCATTGAAAACAGGTGCAAATTAAATAGCCATTCCCATTCCAGGGTGTATGTTTCTGTACATGTATGTCACTGAAATAAGCAAGGTTCAAGACTTTCAAATTGTTTACACCTTTTCTAGCTTATAATGATATGCATGATTTAAACAGGTGCAAATCCTAGCATGCCCCCATATTTGAGTGTACATTACTCTTCCTGTTTACCTCACCCTAGTTAATAATTTACACTGACCATGTTCCCATTCTCAAGTGTAGATTTCTGTGATGCTGCCCGGACAGGCAAAGTCTGAAGTGAGAAAGTTTATTTCACCAAATCTTCCTTCTTCAGAATATTACATGTGTGGTTTTGTGGGTGCATATGTTTATTTTATGTGGTGTATGCATGCACATATTATTGTATTCAAATTCCTTTGGCCATTTCAGTCATTTAGCACTTTGGCAAAGTAGTAACATGTACTGTATCATCCTGTATAAAAGGCTGAAAAAAAGTAATAAACACAACCCTGGGGGCCACTGTCATTACAAGGTTTACACCATGCGCGTGTGAAAAGACGAGTGAAAAGGGTTGTTTTTCACGGTCAGGCGATGTACGCGTGTACATGGAAAAGGGTATCAAAATCAGGAAAAAAGGGTATCTTTTCAGACTTGAATACTGATTTAGAGTATCTTTTCAGACTTGAATACTTGTTTAGGGTATTCTGAGATTACCAGACAATTACTTGTTTAGGGTCCATTTTGAAAGTCCATACATGCGCATGGTGTACACCGTTGTACATGACAGTTCCGCCCCCCCCCCCCCCGCCCCCCCCGACACAACACATACTAAGTCCCCATGATTTTAAAGCTTTTTTAAGATGATGACAAGACAAAAATGTTTCTATAGCGTTGGAGTAACTGTTATGTGAAAAGAATAATTAATTTTTTCCATGCACTGAGTGTTTCTGTTTACTGAAAAAGATTGACCATGTTTCTTTCCTCGTGTGTAGATGGTGTGTACTAAATGATTTTGGAAAAATGTTTTTCATAGTTTAATAACAGTTATTCCTCTTACATCACTATTGGTATCTTATCTTTAAAGCTGTGGCTAGTATAAATTCAAGTTTCAAAGTTGTTTCTTATCATGTGTAGATGTGAAGACATTCCTTGTTAATCCACTTTCATGCATGTTCATATTTATATTCATGTCTTTACGGACATGCTGCCCTATATAGGCCCGGTATATAGGTAGCCATCATAGTAGTAGAAGTAGTATCATCGTCATCATCATCATCATCATTATCATCGTTATTATTATTATATGTACAGTATTGTGGGTTCTGTTTGTTATTGGTTTATAATTCTGTACACATAAATGTCTTATACATCTGTACCTGATCTCTTGGTAATCGGTAAATGAAGTTGGATTCATTAATCCAAATTCAGAGTATTTAAAACGATTCTCAATGGTCATCGAGTACACTATTATCAACTTCATTATTTGTCTTCTGGCTTTATGGGCAAGTAAACAAGTAAACGTTGACTCGAAACAGGCCTGACCACTCTGTCATCCGTTCTTGGTCTTGATCTCTTTCTGTTTGTGTTTGTGTTTTGCAGAGGCATCGGTCTGACGAATGGACGTCCATGGATGGGGACGGCAGTGACAAGACTTTCCTTGTCTGGGTCTACAACGTGTCCCAGGAACAACCCTACACGGTCTTCAGGGCTCTCACTACTAGCACAGCACAAGATATCATTGCACAGGTATTAACATATAACCATTTTAACCCTAAAAGAGCTGGGTCTATTAGATCCATGTCACAGCCGAAGGGGGGATGGATTCCATCTTTAATCCAAGACCATCAATAGGATTTGAACCTAGAACTTACCGACCCTTAGTCTGCATTTTTGCACTGTTGCCTGTGTTCATTACTTGTTTAGAATAATGTGAATATTCAGAAAATCATAACATTTGTCATTTTGTGCATTATTCATATCTTTAAATGTAATAATTGTATGTAGCCGGCCATCTTGAAAGCCGTTTTAATGGTCACTTCCATCTGAAATGACTTTTTTGCGTCTCAATTGCGTGTAATAAATAAATATTAATAATTGACTGTTTGAATTAAATTGATCTATCTTACCCATTTATTGCAATTTTTCAAACTATTTACTTGCAAATATTTGGAAATTGTATGTATTACTATCCATCTTGGTTATCTCAGTACCCTCAATGATGCAAATGTTGCATCATCCAGGCTCAGATTCAGCACCCTCAAAATAACGTAAAATCATCAAAAATATTTGGTGGACAACAAAACAAAATTAACATACAAAAGTGTGTTTTGGTATCCATACTAACCAGTTTGAAATGACAAAAATAAATATCAACAAAAACCTGTCCAATATCCATTTCACCTCTACTGCCGACCCATCTCTTTTTAGGCCATGGCCAAGGCACACAGGTGGACGCCAACCCCAGCAACTTCGTCCTTGTGGAAGACGTCTACAAAGAATGGAGGAACCCCGACACAGCCACGGCCAAGAAGAACATTGCAGAGAAGGTCACCAGTCGCATTCTGGAGGACGAGGAGAATGTCTATGAGGTGCAGACACAGTGGAAGACACCAGGAAGGTTTTCATTACGAGAAAGAGAGGAGGTGAGAAATTCCTGCCTAGGGGACTTTGCTATTTACCAAGAAAGAGAATGAAGTAGAAGCGAAAGTAGCAATTTTCCCTAAAACATATAGTTGTCTACAAAAGAACGTTGGAGTCAAACTCGGATTATTGCGATTCTCTGACGAGATTTTCCGACATGTTCATAACTGATAATGTCATTTATGCATGTTGAAAGGTACGGTGTTTAAAAACCTCTATTTATGTCATGATTTTGCAATTGCATTGTTTCATCTTATTTTTTACACTTGGGATAAAGTCAGAGTTCCATTCATGTGTGTTGGCATGGAATATTTCTCATTAGTGGGGCAGAGCTACATGTAGTTCAACCACACAAAAAGAAAAAAAAAAAGGCAAAACAACTAAAAACAGATTGGCTGTATAAAATCAATGCCGCTGCTCTCGTTCTTAGTCGAACAGGAAGTTAGGAAGACTGCAAAAAGTCCAGGATGTTGATATATAGTAAGCAAATAATTACCGTTGGTGAAGGTGATGGGACGATCTATCACTTCCGAGGCGATCTGGATGGAGCTATCTTTCCGAAGCACAGCTGAGGAAAGATAGCGTATACATTCAGATCGCCGAGGAAGTGAAAGATCGTCTCGTCGCCTGAAACCAAAAGGTGATTATTTGCTTTATATTCCAATTCGGAAACTATTTAACTAAAGAAACAACAAAGATGTATATTTTTTCAGAAAAAGACATTATTTTGGGCCCAAATATGCAATACGCTCCCGACAAACTTCTGGGTGCACACCACCAGGGACGTTCGATGCGCGTGCGTGCGCATTAGCGTATGTGCATGTTGCGTAATCGGGCTCACGAAATACGCGCCGACGCGATGGTGTTAGTACTTTTGTGTTTCGCTGATCTCTTTAGTACACACAGTCTTAACGCATCAAGTATCAATATGTTGAGTACGCGCGAAATAAAAGTGCCTTACACTCGGACTATCAATTTACTATCTACCGAGTGTAACGAACTTTTCTTCTCGAGTGATCTGATGCGGAAAACTACGGTTTATCTCGTGATCAACTCTTGGCCAATCCTGTAGCAAGATTCTTAGTATGTGGAATATAATGTCTTCTATCGGCAAAATATTGGGTAAATGCTATATCTAGAATTGTTCTGTGGTCAGTAGAAAGTCAAGTAGAGGTGATGGGCATTGGGTTACCAGCTCAGAATGGCTCAATAATTTAAAGTGGGTGTCCAGCTGACACGTGAAGATTTGTTTTTAATTTATTTGTGATGCATAAGATAAAAAGTATTGTACATCCCCAGGTCACAAAACATATTTTCTATTGCTGTGGGGCATACTTGCCTTGCCTCCCTCCCCCCCCCCCCCTCTCCTCAAGACGAAATCCTACCACAGATAATAGTTGAAATTGTAGTTGTAAAATAGAAAAAAGATGTAGGGGTGAGGATGAGAACAGCAGCAGTAGTAGGGGGAGGAAGAAGAAGTAAAACTGCGACTGGAGGAGAAGGAGGAAGGAAGAATATGACATGATTCTTTTCATTAAACCCAGCCCAACATATTTGTCCTCAACCCAGTTAAGATTTACCACCTTATGAAAACTGTCAGTTAATTTTGCTACTTTCATCATTACAGGTCCAGGGTAAATCCAATAGTGGCACATTCAAGAGGATCAAGAAGAAATCGGGCACTAAGCCGGCAACCTCAACCTCAACACCAAGTAAGAAACTGTAGTTTAAAGATCACCTGATAGATCACATGATGACTCGTGATAAATATGAGTAAGGTGACACAAAATCTTCAGAATAAATAGAGCAGTATTATATCTAACCATGCTGTAATCATCTCAAGAGAAAGGATATACATTTATAGGTGGAATAAGCGCCTGTTGTCTTTTAAAGGTAAATGACATGATTGGGGGTAGTCCTCAACTCTGAGTCAAACTATTCTAGAATCAAGTAAAATGTGCAAGAATTCCACTGTGGAAATTAGGTAGTCAACAGTTGACTTGTTCTAATATAACTTTCATCTGTATGCCTTAGGGCAGGCAAATGTGTTGTGTAGGGTTCTTTGGAAGATATCTTTTAATGGGGCTCAAGAGAAACAAAATATTAGTATGTTCATGCTTGATTCTGTGTAAGTAAACAAATTCAAGATAAATCCCTCCAGCCAGGAGATACACTCCAGCTGGTGTATCCATTGATATGTCTTTCAACCAGTTTGGTTCAAGAGGCATTTTTTGTTTCTCCCAATCATGTCACTGCCCTTTTACTCACTGGAGCCAAGGGCTCATGTTAGATCACTTTAACTCTGGCATCCAGCATTTGTAATTCGTAAACCTTTCTACATTTTCCTCTTCTTCTTTGAAATGCATTATTGAATTTATACCAAACTTGGCAGGAACCATCATTAGGGTTAGGGAATACAAAGTTGGTACACCTTCCCCCATAGGACCCCGGAAAATGCATGTAATCTTCATCTGCAAATTTGTGATAAATGATCACAATCCCCCACGTGCAGTATTATAAGACTAGTTGTGGTCCTCTCTGTGTTCAAATTGCTGCTTGACAGTAGGCCTTTAAATGCACATTTGCTCCGGTGACAATCGGTCTGATGATTATTCCGTACAATATCCCTAACCTCAGTCCTAACTGTAACCCTGAACGTAACCCAACCCTTAACCCTAACTCTATTCTGAACTAAAAACCCAATGGCAACCCTAACTCTAACTCTTTGTCTTCTGAGATATTGTCACCGTAGCAAATGTTGGGTTACCTTAAATGCAATTATATTAAGAGCATTCCTTCTACTATTTTTTCTCTCTCAGCTGGTACCAAGAAAACGCAGACGTTGCCAAGGAACTTCAAACCAGATGAGAAGACCGAAAACACACCTGAAAAAGAACCAAGCAAATCAGCATCTCTGAAAACTAAAATAAAACTCTGGAAGACGTAGACAAGACAGAATGTGGCCAAGTTGTGTGAAACTTGTAGTCCAGAACTTGTTTGTTACTCTGACTTGAGGTTTGTTGTAATAACTTCTGTTTGCTGTGAAATTTACATTTTGTCAAGACAGCAAATTCATGGCTGAATTGGTGTTGGGAACTGAGAAAAAAAGAAACTCTTTGGAAGGGAATCCGTAGTTGAGGAAGGAAGGCAATTATGCAAATCACAAATTATGTATATTACAATACCAGTGTTGCTATGGCAACCACAGTCGGTGTGCACATTTTCCTTAATGTGATCACATCACCTTGGACAAAACCGCACAAATAAATAACATTATGTAATAATAATTTATGAAAAGGTGAAATATTTGATTTTCAGCAAAATACTTGCAGAGAGCTAGAACTGACATTGGCAATCACTATCACATGTTT
This sequence comes from Eucidaris tribuloides, assembly GCA_001188425.1. Classification (NCBI taxonomy): domain Eukaryota; kingdom Metazoa; phylum Echinodermata; class Echinoidea; order Cidaroida; family Cidaridae; genus Eucidaris; species Eucidaris tribuloides. The sequence continues at coordinate 11,533 of JZLH01S0604796.1, read as the reverse complement.
GATGTATATGCTCACGTCATGTGCTTTTTGGACTGAAAATAAATTATTGGTTGTGTGTCAAGTTTGGGGCTACCATCATCATCATCGCGAGATTGATGTTTGATCCTCGACTGCAAAGTCCATTAAAGTCAGTACTTATTAGCAGATTGTACGGTCTGTTTTAGAAGCAATGCTAGCCACAAGCATCAATGTTTCTTCTTTTCTTTTATTCCACGGCAGTTAGAGAACTGTTTCACTGGTGTACAACACAATTTGAATCAACCTAGAAAGCTGACCGAGAAAATTTTAATTTCCTCTTTTGATTATGTCTCGACCTGCTTAGCAGAGCAAGGCAGGGGCTTCACTTGCAACCATGGCAGCAATTTATTTAGCCATGGCCAAAGTCTAGCGAAATAACCAACTTTAGTCAGCAGTCAATAGTAATGTCCAAAATTATTTTGCTGCTAGCAGGATTCGTATGGGTCAGGGATTTCTGGAAAGTCATGGAATTTTAACTCTTTGTGCGCGGGACCCTGAATCCCGTGCGTGCGAAGTTAATTTCAAAGAGAGCTCAGTATCGGGAAAGGAAATAACTAACTGACTTCAACTAGCAATAACTTTGCACAACAACGTTTTTCGGAAAAATGTCATACAGCAAAGTTGAAGTACATTTTACGGACCATCTTAATGCATAAAGGCTGTTTGGAAATATACATATTCTGAATTTTGTAAAGTAATGGCTAATTGTAACCAACATATATTTAGTTCTAAGCTTCCTGCTTGAAAATATACAACTCCATTCAAATAATACAAGAGGGTAAACCACAAGTTATACATAAAAACCTGACTTGTTACAAGTTCATGAAAGAGATGAGTCACCAAATGAGAAGTGAATGAAGAGATTATCAGTGAATAGCGCGTCTTATTGTAATTGACCTTTTCAAAGTTCACTTGTGTCTAATCCTGTGTCCTATTGTATCACAAAGCCTTGATTGTATTTATTGATTTTTCTGGTTCCTTAAGAATCTAACATAATACCCCCGTACTTGAGGAATGTAAACAATACAAAAAGATTACTGCTAGTATCGGGAAAATCAGTGTAATGCGGGTGAATACAATCGTTTCTAAGTTTGAGCGTGAAATGCGAATCCCGCACGCTGGAGGGAGTGCATGGGTGCAAATACCGCGTGTAAAGAGTTAAGATACTTTTTCCAGATGCGGAAAGTCAATGAAAATAATTTATTCAAGATATTTCTCAAGTGACCCTTAATTGGGAGATTGCTGGTATTGTGCTCATGTATTACATGTTTTAAAAATGTAAAAATGGTCATGGAAATTGCAGTGTTTTGCTTTGGAAAGTTAGGGAATTTTAAAGTGTGTAAACATACGGACTTTGAATAGCACAAACATAAGGGTAAGCCTATCTTTCTTGAGAAACATATAAAAGCTATGACACAACCATCATCTTGGCTTTAGATCAATATCTTAACAGCATTGTGGGAGGTGAAATGCTCGTGAAATATTTGGGGAATATTGCCAAACCACAACTCAGTGCAACTGCAGCTTTCTTATTACACTACACTTGGTTCCGCCATTGTCCACACACATTTCCGAACCAGAGGGACGTTACACTTCAGTACTCTATAGAGCAGTTTCATAATGTTCTCAAGTGTGCGGATGTTTTCTCTCCAAAACATGGTGGTAAACTATTCGTGTTTTTTCTGTTTCAACACTGAAAATGCCACTTGTTTAATTACGTTAAATGTCCAGCAAACTGTCAGGTTGTCAAGAGCAACCTTTGTCAGAAAATGTGCATAAAATGTGCGTACATTAGGAAAGTCGTCTATAGTGTACAACCCATAGACAAGCATAACAGTTTACAAGCAATAGTGCTAGTTCACACCAGTTGTGCTAACATCATCAATTTAAAGTTTGGATATTGAAGTTTGTGAGCTGTACATTTAATGAATGTATGTGATCGTTTGGATTTATTTTTTTGAATTCCATTTTTAGGGCATCATTTCTATGTAGATGTTGTTTTAGTGCAATACAAACTAACTCTAGAATTTGAGCAATACATCAAGCTGAGGGTATGCAGGCACCATGTACATAATCAAATTCCAATGCCAAACATAGCAATGTAAGAGTAACTAAATTATCCACTGTGCTTAGCATATTGTCAATCTTTCAAAATTGCTCACGTGCAAAAATCTGTGATGTCATCACATTCATCAGGGGGAGGGGGGCTGGATAAATGAATAGACCATTCCCCCCTAGATGAATATGATGATGTCATGGATTTATGCCAATGGTAGTGTGAAATAAAGTTTTGTTATTATCCCAAAGGCAAAATATGGCAAGTATCAAATATTGGATGACACTCCTGTCTGCCATGTGCAAATAAAGTGTTTCTTGCTGTCTGAAAATTTCAGGAATTGTACACAATTCCTTTTGTGAGAAATGTTAGTAGCAGAGTCACAATGCAGCAAAACGCTTGTCCTATGTGATAGAATTGGCTTTGGATTCTAGTTCTGATATTGGTAATCTTTTAATTGTGTCAATTTTCTCTGTTCTTAAAAGAAAAGACCCTAACACAGTTTTTTTTTCTCTATGAGAAACTTGACTAGACAATAATAGTTTTAGTAATTGTCCATAAAATACAAGGATTTTGATGTTGTTTTTGAACTTTTTGTTACATTTCATTGTCAGTTTTGTCAAAGGCTTCATGAATTTTATTGTTTTTTGAGCAATTATGAGCAGAAATGAAAAAGAAAATAAGAATATTTGCAGCAGTGAGAAATTTAGACCGAGTTTGATTTTTTTTGATTGATCATCTAATGAGTGACTTCGGACTTGAAGGCTAACAAGTTGAATGTTATGCAGCTAGGCAGCTAGAAGTGTTTCTCATTTCCATATTATGTATTTTAGCATTATTCAAACAAAAATATATATATTTATATTTTAGGGCAGTTCATTGAGAGTAGAAAGTAGAAAGATAAAGCTGGTCTTTAGAGTAGGAACAAATATATATGATATGAGCTTGCTTTTTATTGAAAATCCAAATATTTTATATGTGATATTTATATTTATGATTTTAAGATTTTATGTTAGAAATGTATGTAAACATTCTTGAAACATTTTTCTCTTTTCATTTTTTTGGTGTAAAGATTCATTGCTCTTTGTGTGATGACAAGAAGTGTGATTTCTAATTAGTCAAATTTTACATGTATTTGAGAATATAGCATTTATGAGAACCAATGTATTCACGAAATATAAATAAAAGATATATGTATAAGGGAATATTTTGTTGTTTTTGAAGTAAAAACTATCAGCTATCAGATATGTACCTAGTATTTGCCACATCAAATGTAGGAGCAAAGTTAGTCAGTGGTAAATTTCATGCAAATATTCTTATGCCAATACAATTCAGTGAAGGTGAAAATTTATTTAATTTTCTAAGTTAATGTTAAACTTACTGTACGAGGTTTCAAAGCAATTTTGTGTTCTTTTGTAAAACTCAATCAGTACTTGGCAGTAGTGCATAGTTGTTTGCAATTATAAAATGTACTGAACTGTAATTATTTGAAACAAAAGCATTAATATTGAATTATTTATTGACTGTTATATGTAACCAAGTGATTTGTGGTATAATTGAATCAAATGGAAAGAGAGGAGTTGCATATCTTTTTCAGGTAAATATTAAGCATGAACATATTTAACTGCTTGCCAGAAAAACTCCGAGCATTTGTAATGGTGTTACAGATGAGATGTACAACAGTCCACCAGAATTTTATATCACATCATGAAAATAATAACTTTACTTGTCACTGGATGTCAAAATTATGTAAAATGATAAATATAAATCAGTATTTTAAATCCCTTGAACATGAATATGTTCTTCATAATTGTGATAGTTGGAATAAGGTTCATGTTAACTTGGTGATGGATGGCAAATGAGAAATAGTGAGAATTAATAGTTAAAACTTTTTTTTTTGCTGTCCATGATTTAAACTATCCTATTTTATTTCAGTCATTTTAGGAGATAAACATCTATCACATTGTGTTGAAATGTTACCGGTATTTGTTGCAGAGGTCCATTTCTGATAATCTATCCAAAAACTTGTCCTTTGGGCAATCCCGTAATAGAAATTTGGGTCATATTCACATTTTGTTTTATCTCCTTTTGAAATAAAGGAAGAATTAAGATTTATTTTATGGTAATTTCATTGTACTAGCAAAAGCCCAAACGTAGTCACTCATCATTCTGAATAATTCATCATTTCTTTATGAAATAAGAGGAATGTAGTTGCATATCATAAGGGAATCTCTGCATCCTGTACGACACACATTTCCACCTCAACTTAAGTCAAAATGAAGAATTCACTCCAGCTGCCAACCTGTGCATTTTATCTTCCCAGGGAATAACTTGAAAATGACCATAAAAGATACATGTATCTCCAATTTACTACCCCTTTGAAGCAAAGACTAGTTCCAAGATATCATTGGTTGGGCTCTATAGGAAATGCGTGTTATTCCCAATTTCCCAAATTAAATTGTCTTCAACAGGTTAAAGATTGGTTTCAGGATTTGCATGCCAAAAAAATAGCAAAATGAACGAAATCAGCTAAAATCATAACTAAACATCTTACATAGAACCTTTGGGTAGAATACATAGTTTTGATGAAAATCTGGACAGTTAAATTTCAAAATTTGCAAAGTGGCGACCTATGGTTTTACAGTCTGTTAGTTCCAAATTTCTCCAATTGCTGAATGTCCTGCAGGGATCAGTAGCTTGTAGCGTACGTAGTCAGCCACTGACCGCATCACTCAGCTGGTCATGCGAACGTACACATAACCGTAATTAGTGCAAAGTTTAAACTTACCAAAAGAAAATATTCTGGTAGCATGTTGTTATTTTTAGTGTTTCTCATAAAACAACAAGTTTATGACATATGGATCTCAAACTTTCAACACACTATTTGTAAGTATAATGAAGGGAAGTGATGATCTTGCAAATCCTGAACCCAATCTTTAAAGTCTAGTCAAGAGACTAAACAATGTTAATTTCTTTTCAGTATAGAATCGCCCATTATAATGTTATAATTCAACTAAAAGTAAACTTTAATTAAAGTATATCTGGGGTCTTGTACCAAGACTGGAGAATCTGGGAACTAAGACCAGTTGACTGAATGCTAGTTTTGCCCATGACTCATGATTAGTAGTAGTGACATTGAAATGGTGCTTTCATATTACAAAATGTTGCAAAATGCTTTGAACATTCTGGTGAAATAGCCTAGCAGTATGAAATTTGAACTTTACAAAATATATATCTGGACGTTTTGGTCCAACTAATTACCATAAAGCAAAACTGAAACATTTTGGGGAAGGACACCTCATATTTTCAGCATTTGCAATTTGTTGGGCATTTCATGACATACTCTCCGATTGCAATGGTGATCAAAGATTATGGGTGACCGTACTCCAGCTTTCTTTGATTAAAGTGTTTGAAGGCTCAACTGTCATCTAGCTTTAGAGTATGTATTTGATTTCTCTACCAAATTAATCGCCAGTAAATCTTGGCAATTACGCAAACTAGCATTCTGTAAGAAACCTTTTGACAGCTAATCTTGTGATATGTAAGTTATGTGTAGATCAAAACCATTCATTTTTTATTATGGGTGTGTATGATTGCTCTGTTGCTCATGGTAGAACAATGCTGTGGAACCTTTTGAAAGTAGGCATTGGTTTTAATTAAAAAAGGAATAGCAATCAAGCTTGAATGGCACATTTTGATAAAATCACACTTCAGATGTAAAAATTGTTGAGATCAAAAGCTGGTCACTTTTTTAGCTCTACACCGTTGCACATATTGTAATATTAACCCACATATGTATTGGTGACATAATTGGCTGTGTTTAATTTGTTCAATAATACAAAAATATGGCACAGATGTCGGCTTCAGACAAATCATACTTAATAAGTGAACCTTGACACAGGTGGACAGTGTAATGCTTTTTATTCTCAGGCTTCAAACTGGAAAACAAAATGAATGTTTCTAAAATAAACTGAGACTTACATGTGTAAGTCATTTAAAGATACATGTATTTTTAAAACTGTTCTGTGTTAATGTGTGTGGGTGTGGGGGTGTGTGTGTGGCGTGTGTGTATCTTGTATGTATGTTTGTATTAATATCAACCAATCAGAAACCGTTGACTTTGTCATAAAAGTGTTTAAAAACAGTACTAGTAAGCACTTTATGAAAGATATTCATAATTATTTATTAATTCAAAAATAGAGGGCTGTTGATGGGAAAGATGACAGATAACATCTCAAATGAACTGTTTTGGCAAGAAGTGTTTTTATCTGCAAATTACTTGCCATTTGTTTGTTTATTGTTGATTTATATTTTACTTATTTCTGCATTTACAAAGAGGCTTATGCTAATAAAACACTGACATCAGCACAAGAGAAATGAAATGATGATGTGCAAGTCGTAAGACATTTATTTTTACACAATAAAATATCTTGCCATCATACCAAAATGATGTGCATCCACAACATACTGTACTGTAAATCCATTTACATATTGTATTTCTAGTATTTTTTTGGTATTTTCATGTTGAAAAATAAAGTGAAAGTACTCAAACTCTATCACATTTAACCCAGAAAGACAAATTATACAAACAGATTACGTTTGCGTAATATTTTTTCCCCAAGTTTAACTTGACTTATATTAGGTATTTACCTTGCACATAATGGGGATATTGATCAAATTTCAGATCAAGGTGTCCACTACCCCCCCCCCCCCCCCGCAAAAAAGACAAATATAAGTAAATAAGAGAAGACAACCATTCTTAATTCTTTGTATTTATTCCACATACCTTATTCAGACCTTTCTATCAATTTAACATTGAACTAAAACTTCTGAGGTGAATTTCAAAATTGAACTGTATGTGACATTTTTTTCACATACGTAATGTTACACAAATGTTTGAGAATGGGATTGAAATTATGTACATTTTCTGCAAATTTTATTCGCATTACACCAACAGTATATAAACAGTTATATCTTATCTTATTTACAATTTTACATACATGTCATCATATACAGATATAAAATATTTATAAACACATATATACATGGATGACAAGGGCCCGCTTAACACATTCTACAAAAGTAGCTGAATCAGAATTATTAACACTTTGGGCACTATCGGTGCACCGGTTCGCTGAGAAGACAATCCATACCATATCTTTTAACACGAATGATAAACATCACTGATATTCCTACCAGTGATATTTTTCGTAAAATGGAGACTTATTGAACCAACTTCATGAGTAAAAATGTTTTGTTTCCATAGCATTTGGGAGTTTACAAGAAATCATACATTTTTGAATGGTTATATGTATACAAGAATCAAATCTTTGATTAACACATAGAGATTTTTAGCCCAGCACCCAAAGTGATAATGTATCTGTACACATCCCATCACTTTCCAAGATTGGTTCTGCAATTTGTTTGGAGTAACAGAAAAAGTTACTGCAGTAAACTATACTGCCCCCCCCCCCATGACAAAACGGCATAACTAACATTTTGGTGTTTTGGAGATATTGAACGAAATGTAATTTCTGTTCAACATGTAAAGCCCTATTCAGTGTCGTTTAATCAAGGGATTATGAAACAAAGGGACACTTCTGATAATTAATATTTTTTGTTCTGCATGTTTTAACATGATGTACTGAGTCCCCTACACTATATAACTCAATTTGAAGAAAAAATGTCAGTTATGCCCTTTTGTAAATGGGGGGGGGGCCAGTATAGTTTGGTAATTCTCCCTATCGCATATAGCCAATATCAAACGATGTCACCTCACGATACCAATATCTGGCACTTCGCTATTGGGATGTATACTTCCGGTTTTGATAAATCGTATATTCATATACACAAACCCCGTCATTTCGAACCTCGTCACATCTGCAATATTAATACCTCTTCATACCCGAGCAAACATGGATTGACCTGATGACCAACTTTGGAGAATGCCTATGTCGTGATTAAAAGATTTTTTAGTGAAAGAAAAGTTCCTACGACCGGAAAACAAAGGAATGAACTTGAAATTCTCACCAGGAAAGCCACGAGACAGGAATGCGACCACGTCAAGTCGAGATGTGAGTGCAGAATTATCCCATTCAAATATCAAATGTATGAATATGAAAATAAATTTGTTATTCGCGAAATTAAAAGAATGATTGTGACACGATCCACAAGTATCTAGCGTTAAATGTGTATGAGCTTTACATGCACATATACAGTAGTTCCACCAGAAGTTTACTTCCCAAGAATTAAGGGCCAAAAAATTACAGCACCACATGTTCAGATTTGGAGAGCTATATGCGATAAGGAGATTGAAGAGGACTTGTGATTCTGTGTGGTGTCAGTAATAAACTAGTTGCCACGAGTTGGGAGGCTGTTTAAGGTATCTTCTGATGAAATTGTGAAGTTTTCAAGAAATGCAACTGAATATAATCACAGTGGTAGCTCCCTTCAGAATATAATAGGATCAAATGCTTGATCATAAAAATGATCTCTTTCTGAGTCATTAAAATCAACAGATCAAGTATTTGATCTTATATTCTGAAAGTAGATGATTATATACTGAGAGAGAATACAGCAAAAATTTTGGTAAATACATTCAAACCTGCTTTAGCAGTCACCTCTCTGTAGCAGGCAACCTGCCTATAGTGACCATTTAGGCCGGGGGCCCAGGAGGTTTATTCAACCGAAAAGGGGACAAGCAACTGACCTCATAGGAAGTTGGCATTGACCGTGGACATCACAAAAATGCATTGCTGCCGGGTCTCATCGTTGCCCTTCCCGCCAAAATCAGCCTAATTAGCATATTCAGCTAATTAGCATAGGAACCCTATGTAATATGTTGCTATTATTAAGTCAGGAAGCCTGAAAATATGGATAATACAACTTTTCAGGGGTTTTCTATGACAAGGAATCCATTTATGATATTAGTTAATATT